>VXAL01011440.1:165569-183136 GCA_013399475.1 Chauna torquata | reverse complement strand
TCCTCCTCACTACTGCTGACAATTCAGAGGCAGATCAGGTAATTTTATCTCTAGAGAACTAAACAATCCATTCTTATGGACAGCACTGAGTCTCCCTCCATGTTTTCAGCATGGTGCTTCAGCAGCAGAGCTCAGTACCAGGTGTGCTGAAGACTGCAGAAATGCCAGGATTCTTTTTCCTTTTGATATCACATTATTTGTGCCAGTCTCCAGTGTTTTGTCTGCTAGATATAATACTAAATAAAGCTTACTGTCCTGTATTAAAACAATGGCAGTTATCTATTCACTATCTGAAGATGGCATCTATGAACTGCTTGTAAAACTATAACCATGTGACTTCCATGGTTGAAAAGCATATATCCACTAATTTCCCACCACTATTTGGTCTGTGGAAACTCTAGGACCTGATGATGTTCAGTCTTGAAAGGGAGAGATAAGCCATTTAATGCTGTTCACAGTAGGCTTGTAGCAGAAAAATCAGAAGAGTTCCAAAGGTTTTATAAGTCCTTGAAGGACTAGAATTGAAGCTAAAAATACATTTGAAAATACAGCGAAAAAAGAAAATATCTATCCCTCTCTGTAGGTCTTTATGTGGCACAGAACTCCCTCCAAAAATATTCCAATTTCATATCCGTTAAATGATATGTGCCATAAATGACTACTTGACATTTACCTAAATAGTTATTTTTACTGGCTTGCATCACTTCAAATAGGGCTCTCTTTCTCCAGGATAAGTGAGCAGACAAAGATTTGCTCCAAAATAACAAACAAATTAAAACAGTTACCTTCTTAGTTTGGGGAGATTGCCGAGCACTACACAATCTAGAGGGCTGATTTTTTTTTAGTTGACTGTCTGTCATGTCAACTTTCTTAAGCCACTAGAAATGCACAATTATCACCTGCTCTGAATATCCTCTCACCACCTGCCTCTGCTTTAGATTGGTTTCTCCATCAAGGCCTGCAGTTTCAATGTAACAGATCCCATCCAGGTCACTAGAATATAACAGCACCATGTCAGCAGGAATGATTTCGTTACGTGAAAGCCGGATGAAGTCCCCAACATTGACATTTTTCCAGCATTCATCTATGTATTTCTTCTCTTTCCTGAAATGCATATAAAAACATTTTTTTTTTTCCTGAAAGCTCAGAGAAACAAACTAGATGATCTTTAAGGTACCTTCCAACCCAAGCCATTCTATGATTCTATGATTTTTTTCTATGGTTATGAGCTAGCTCTTAAAATACATGGCAAATGCCAGAAAGCTGGAGATTCCATCTTCTGAGTAATATAACAATACATTTAATAGTTATGTATTATTAGACTGCAATCTGGCTGCATGGGCCGATTAAGGTCATGTCTACATTACAGAGAGTCTAGGGCTTGGCATAACCAGCTAACAGATTAAGATTTTTTAAAAGGTTATTTTCTGTTTGTGTTTTGCCTTCACTAGGAAAAGGTGTGTCTTTTACAAATTCAGTAAGGCCGAAGCAGAAACCTAAAGTAGTTGCTGTAATACCAAACTTTATTTCAACCTCCTTCTCATTAAAGTGTCTAACTACGAATCTGTTCTCTTCTGCAAGTGCTGTTGTTTGTGATGGCTACTACAACAGATAACANTTTGAGCGAGTCTTACAATATCCTTTTATGACGGGCATAGAAGAAAACTGAGGGATGGAGGCACCACTGACATGCACTAGAAGGAATTTTTTGCCAGCTAATTTAGAATATGACCTGTCTGCTTTCCTCTTTTTTTTTTTTTTAATTATCCATGCATTATAAATGCCTGTCAGCAAACCTCTCACCACGACCACACTCCACTGCTGACCTGCACCTACAGTCTGTAATACCGTGGAACAGATGCTAACATCTGTATCAAACTACGTAATACACAAACTGAAAATAATCTCATTCTCTTTAGGGAAATTTTATTATGAGTACAATATTATGATGCTGATAGCATTAATGAGTTTCACCAATATAATGACAAATCAGCAACCCTTGAATTTCTGCAGTGCTTAGAGCAATTTTTAAGGTATTAAAAATACTAGTCAAACTACCTTGGTTAATACAGTAAAAACGCAAGCACGAACGCTCTGGTCTCAACCAAAGAATAATTTTTTTCAGCAAATCTTACACTAATTTGTTATCCATTTAGCTAAACAGGTGATGAAGACCCAAATAGACAACTCCCTGAGCAATATGACCTAATTAGACCTGCCTTGAGCAGGGGGTGACTAGATAGACGACCTCGAGACCCCATCCAACCTAAGTTGTTCTATGATTCTACGAGTATCCAGAAAGTACACCAGAAGAATTATCAAAAACTTTTTTTTTTTTTAAATGTACTCATAATCAGTTTAGTAACAATAAACCAGAAAGACTGTTGTCTCTTACCTGCTATACACTTTGGTTATTAAGTTGTTTATCTGTTTATCCATTTTGTATTTTGAGTAATCTTCCAGACCATCCTTCACTGCAATAATTGTCAGAACCACTACTAGAGGTAGCATTGTAATTTCTTTTTGGAAAGCTTCCACCAGAGGAACCCAGTTTAGGACAACTAGAAATAGGAAATACAAATTGGCAACTCTGAAACAAAAAGCAAACACAAGAGTTAGCTGTGCTAGCAGACAGTCATCGTTCTTCCTCCACTCCATGCTGTACAGAGACTTAAGTTAGCAGCAATTTATCTTTTCTTCACTCCAAGTACAATTTAAGAACTAAGTATCCACAACTCTGTTTTCACTCTCCAGTCAACAGATTATTTGGCTGGACAGTTACTTAATATGCACGATCAGAAGGTGCAGAAAGCAAGATTTTTTCTGTATTTCCAACCCTGCCCTTCAGGCATATGCCTTCTAATGAGGCTTTCATGAACTTGTAGACAAGTCATTTTTAAAAGTGAGCTGTCCTGCAACCTCCCTGCAGAACTTTACAAATCTGCAGTCCTCCAAGCAGAAGGAAGATGAAAAACAAAACGTCCACAGAGAGAGGGAAGGGGAGAAATATATTTGCAGGAAATGAGCTGAAAATCTTACTTCAGATTACTGTGTGGCAGTGCTCCAATAGTAAAGAATATTTCAATAATCCAAAGAGTAGAATGAGTGGAAATGACAAAAGCTATGGAGAAAAGGATTAACCCAAGACTGATGATACTCAAGAATCTTTGGTCAAACAACAGATCTTTTCGGAAGTGATAGGCAGGTTGGGAAAGAATAATAAGTTTTAAAATACCCATCTATATATTAATACACACAGTTAAACAAAAGGGTCCTATTTCTGAAGAATTTCCACAATCAAAATAAAAGTAATTCTTTACCTGTGAAATTGCTCAAATAAATTCCGTGGTATAAAATTCAGTAAAGTATACTTCGTAGTCCGTATTTTGTTGTTCATATACAGTTTTGATACCTTTTCATACTCTTCCTTAAAATGTCCCAAACAGGGTATCACTATCCTATGTTTGCTGACAGTTTTTGATGATTGATAGCAGTGGTTACTTGAGTTGCTGCTGCTGCTACCTTCTCTGCCTTCTGTAGATATCAGTCGCTGCCAACGGTATCGGGCCCAGCGGATGGGATCTGCCATTGTGCCTGAAACGCTTTATAATCCAAGGAGCATCTTCTATTTAGAAACAAGTTAAAGTACAGCAAGTTAAGTAACAATTCTGTAAGCGTTTTTTTGACTAAAAAGTCACAGTCACAGTTTTGAATAAGCCTACGAAAAAAGCCATTTCCACATTTTGATTTGGAAAAAAGTTAATAGGTTACATGATGTCAGGTCCCTCTGCTTCAAATGTTGTATTTATCCAAATTTCATCCTCCCTTTCAGGATCCTACAGTTTTATTATTCCATTTAAAATGCATAATATTTTTGTAATTGTTTTATAAAAGAAAATCAATCTGACTCCAATATTTTCTGCCATTGACTTATAGATTTATTTTTTTCCAGTAGACTACTATTATTTTATGATATTACAATACCAGAGGAACGTAACAATACAACTTAGATCTATACTGATTTCTGAACTTGCGTGTAGTAAAGCACGCACCGAACTGGCACTTGAAGCTTAAGAAATCCAAATGAGACCGTTATGCAGGACTATATAACGACTATTAAAAAATAAGTGCTACTTTGTAATTTTACCTACAAAATTAGATCTGAACAAAATGTCTCCTTTACTGCAAGAGAACATGCTTTTATACTAAGCATGACATGATGCATTCTTCAATGTTCCTGAAGTCTCTACTTACGCAACAAACTACTCAATTCTTTTTACAAACCTCAGTAGCCAGCATGCTATATCCTAGTAATGCCTGATACAGACTCAAGAGTCTGTAGGTTCTCTAAAGCCCACAGCAAAAATGACAATACAGCAATTAAGAGATGTTCTGGGACTGCAGTACTGCTTCCTGTACCTAACATAAGATTTGTTTACACAAATGAATTTTAAAAATCCCCTATGCTAAAAGAATACCTGCCACAATGTCTCTAGTTTTACATTTCTATCAAGTTCTCATACACACCTGGAAACATCTGCTGAAATGGAGTGTAGGGAATTTCCATCTACCCTTAGATGTCTCAAGGATACGTCCCTTGTATTTCAAGGATGGTACATTACAGACAACAATTTTGTGCTTTATTATATTATTTTTCCGCAGCTAAAGCCTGCACTATCTAACAGCAATCTAACTTTCCCAAAGCAACATGACCACCACAGGCTGCATTTCTAAAACAGTGAAATATTACACAGGATTCAGATATCATCTATACTACCTTACCTAATTTTTCATTCATTCCTACCACATTTGTTCACTTTTTCGTTCACATTTTTGTTCGTTTCCTACCACGTTTGCTCTGCATCTGCACCAGCCATAGAACGGCACCTCATGGAAGCAGACTGCCCACCAGTGTCTTGTGCTGTAACATGGTGAAAAAACGGACAAGCTACTAATTCTGTAGAGAGCAGCATTTTGAAAGGAATTCTTATCTCAGGAACTGCAGTCCTTGCTGATAGTTATCTGCATTTATTAAACCCGTGAGTCAGCACTGTAGCAAACGGCACCTGAGTACAACGTCACACCCGAGGCGAGGCATTGCCTGTGAATGGCGTAAGTAGCTTCTGTGATCAAAAAACGTCTTCCTATTGCACTAGAAAAGGCTATGACAATTCTTACTAGCTGACAGGATAAATAAACTTCATGCCAATGCTTCTTGTCTATTCACCTTAGCTAAGCTCTAACAATCTACCCAGGAGTTTATATTCTTCTAAAGAAATCCCAGGTTCATAGGTATAGGTAACATTCATTTTATAAAACCACACAACACAGTCAGAAAAGAGGTTTTAGAAAAACAAGCCATACTTCAACAGAAGGTCAATACTTTTTTTTTTTTCTTCACAATTTACATCAAATGTTTACAATGAATAGTTGCTATGTTTTTTTGCACTATTTCTTCCATAGGACAGCTCATATTATATTTGATTTGTTTAAAACTCTAACTTGCCTAAGATCCAGATCATCAGTGTAGCCACCTCTGGGTGCAGATCACTTTCCTTCCATCTGCATAGATTATAGCAAAAAAAAAAAATCACCACAATAAAATTTTCACATGGTAGCAAGATCAGACTATATGTAATAGTCAAGCTACACTACTGTTGTGTGTCCCATTTTCAGATTTGTATATTCTGCCAAATATTTCATCTCCAACTCCTCTCTCTCCACTGTCTTTTAACAAAATCACCCTGAAGTTATGAGCCATTCTTTTAAAATAGCAGATTTACAGGAGTTCATTGAGATGAAGATTGTTGAGCCATTTCTCACAATTAAAAGTATAGAAAAAAATACCATTTTTTACTGTTTATTTTTACTAAAAGTATACAATCTTTTGGTGTCAGAAAAAAATGGTGTAATATTTTTGAAGTCAGTCTAGCATGGAAAAACAGGTATTTAAAGTTTCCTTATTTCAACCATTTATATAAGCTCATACCTTAATAACAGACTTGAATGGACAATACCAAAACACTTGATATTTATTAAAATGTTGAAAATATGACTTTTAAATTACATTTTCTTAATTATCTTGCTTCATGATCCATTGTCTTTCAAATTTTTTTTTTTTTTTGGTAAGAAGAATACTACTAAAGTCATTTGCTTCCCTGTTCATCATTTTTTCATTCACTTCACTCTTTTCCAGTTAACTCTTTCAGATGTACAAGGAAGGGAAGATTTGGAGGGATTAATAACGTAACAAACAATTAATAAATCAAACAATTCTACAACTACTAAGAAAAAATATTCCTATTTGCTTCCTATTAGAGCGATTTCATTCTTCCAAATTTGTAATTACCGCTAGTAATTACTCCTGAAGAGAATAGTTGTACATAAGGTCTTTCATTATAATAAATCTTTACATGGAACTGACAATTATTTCAAGTCCAATCATAACTTGCAGGTAACAGACTAACAGAAATATGTCAAAAGCTTATGGATGACAAAGAAGGTGTAAAACTTCCTGATTATCACAGATGAAAAAATGTTAATAACCTGAATTTGCTTGCCAGATAATAGGAACACATTCCTATCCACTGATCTATCAAACTACCACTATTTCACAAAGACCAAATAGTACAATGCAATGCTGGATACCAAAATTATCTTTGAATATTTCTAAGATTAATGACACCAGCATCTCAATCCAGTTTTATTCTTGGTAATCAAGAAAATCTTTATTCCACTGAACAAATCTGTAAGACGTTGTTAGCTGAAATAAAAAAAATCAGTGACAGAAGCGGTAATTCACAACTCAGATTCCCTTTTCTGGGTGCCAGAAGAGGGACTCCTTACTTTCTTTACTTCAGTAAGACTCACTAAACAGTGAATGAGGGACAGGGAGCAAATATTTCATCGCACAAAATATTAAAGTAACAAAGTAATATTTACTTTTTTTTTTTAAAATCAATTTCTTGGCAAGACAAAACAGAGGACAATGTGCTAACTAGTTGTGGAATTCATAGTGAAACGCACTGGCTATGCCTTACAGACCTGTGCCCTATTTTAAAATCCAGTGTCCAGAGCAGGAACACAGGGCTTTCATCACACTGCAGAAACAGGTTCCCAGCTCATACAAAAGATAAAGACCACTGTCGACACTCAAGTTTTCGCAACAGTTATTGTTAGCCTGACTTGGAACTCTCTTCTACTAGTTTGAATACAAAGCCTGTTTTTTTATTAGAAGAAGTAAAGCAGCAAAATTATCTAGGATAGACTAATATTTAACTCACTTAACTTTACCCATGTAACAGACAAGTTCCTCTATAGTTTGTCTGGAAAGATAGCAAACATCTCCAGAGGGTGGAGACATCTCCCTATCTAGCTCTAAGAGATGCTTGAGCATACGTGGTACCTTCTGGCATGTGCCTTTCTCTCATTTATTGCAGAATCTACATGATTAGTTTGGACATGTACTATTTAGACGGGTAGCGTTACTCAAAACAAATCCTGCACTAAAGTCACACTTCATTAACTCCTCCCCTTCACCTATTTCTTTCCCAGTAGTATCCTTTTTCAACCATCTGTGCTCCTATGCAGTCGTATGATCTGCCCATGTAACCTTGTGATCGTGTTTTTTGACTAAATCCCAAAATTCCTACATTCAAAAAGCTACCTCTAGAATTTTCTGGTTCATTCTAAAAAAAATGTCTTTATCACAGACTACCCTATGCAGGCATCAAACTAATGCTGATTTTGTCCCCAGTCAACTCAGACTTCTATTCATGTCATGCCTCCTTCTGTGCAGTGATAACTGCCATTCTGTGCTGCCCAGATCCCTCCAAAATGTTGCAGTAAGAAGTAATTTTCCAAACCATTGATTTGACAACATTGTATCTTCTCTTATGTATCTTCCTTGATTCTCCTTTCTTCTATGGCAATTGCAGAATTCTTGACACTGGGCACAGTGTCCTCAGCAGGTCCACTAGGAACAAGGTAGTATTAATGTATCTACATAAACCCATCCTGTTCTTAGAAGATTCTCCAAACTTCCTAAAAACCCTGTTCTGCTGCTTTGCTACCCTTTGACTAGAAAGCTTTCTCCCAATGTCTAACAGGTCTCCCTCCCATCAAATTAAGATGGTACTGTTTTGTCCTTTCATCATTAGATGTGCCCAGTTATCAACTGTTAAAATCTTAAAGTCTTGGAAGACTATTACTTACATACACAAAACTCATGTTTCCCTTTAGAAACCATGATCTGCATATGAAGGGAGAAAAACTAGGAGAGAAACGCAAACCCTTATACATCTCCTCTCAGCATCCTCCAGCAGCTCCCACATGAATTACTGTTTTCCCAAGGCCCTTCTGCAGCATTTCTTCCCAGGCAATGTAAGCGATCAATGTAAGGGAAAAAGAAACTTTCCTTTTTTCTCAGTGCTAAACCTCGTGGTCCCAGTAACCACCAGATTACAAAAGACAAGCTACTGCTGCACAGGAAGGCAGCTGTATCTAGGACTTCTCAGAGAAAGGGGAAGGAGGTTGTGAAGATCTTCCAGAAAATATGGCATCCTCTTGTCTTCGCATCGCATCTTCATGCCCTTGCTCCATCTAATCTTACTGCCTGGGGTATGGTGCCCAGAGGGACCGCCCTCTGCATAGAGGCTACTGTCCCATTTTAGTCAGGGTCAATCTTTCCTCCAGAGATTGAAACTCTGACATCCAGAAGCAGCTACTCCAGCGCAACGAACTACTTTTAAGGTATGGGTACCACACAGTCAGATGCGAATATCGATCTGCACGTACGTGAAAGAAATGCTTCAACTCATTTGCAATGAGCCTGAGAACAACTCTAAAGCTTGGAAGGAAGCCAGATCATCAAAAATATTTAGGGACTGTAGAACCTACTGCTACGAGAATCCATATTTGCCATACAAAGCTCTTCAATGCAAAGAGCTCTTAAAAAAACACCAGCACATTTACACTAGTCAGGACTGAAACAAAGAAGAAAGTATTGAAAATTAAAGAGTTTAAACAGCTGACTGGCCAAAAAGAGGTACTTTCTTCTTTTGCAATCACAAATTCTGGCAGATCAGCTTTAAAAACAAACAAACAAACAAAACAAAACAAAACTTCTAGATTTTGGCCAGTGTCCTTAAGGTTTGGCCATTCTGAGGAAACAACATTCCTCCTTAACTTTCTCTGTTGTGACAAATTAGTAATTTCACAAACTGATATTAAGCAATGAAGGGCTTTTTTAAAGAAATGTTTGATTTAATTAACAATGTGCTGGATTACCAGGGACAGCGTCAACATGATTTCTTCTTTGTCCTGTTATCAGTCTCTTCCAAGCATCCATCTTTAGAGTGAATCATACAAGGTGTGTCAATTAAACACACTTTTGCTTGAAATGATAATTCTTTGCCCAAAAGCAGTAACCTGACATATCTCTACATACTGTCACAATCTAAAATATCCTCATGGAAGATCTAAGTAAGTAAACAACACTGATTTTGTCAAGATGCCATATGAGCCAGGTGTTCGGAAGCAAGTTATATTCCTAGAGAAAAATCATGCTTGTTTTCATAAGATCAAATAGAAACATCTCATGCTGGTGACTTCTGTGACTAGAAGAAGCAAGAAATAAAGAAACTCTTTCTCAAAGTAAACTTCCAGTGCTAATGAGAATGAAAAGTCTTTAAATGGCAGATTGTTTTTACTTGGTGAAAATTACATAGGCAAAAAGCACCTTTAAAAGCTGAAGAATTAAGTTACCCACCACATGCAAATAAAGATGGGAAGAGAGAGTTGAGAATTAGGAAAAACGAGAGAAAACGTGACAAATTTCAAAACCTCTTAGACACAGGCAGCTAACTCTTTTTGGTTTTCATAATTTATTTCCTTTTATAGTGTGCGATATTTCGTGACAATTGCTTAAAAAAAAAAAAAAGCGTATTGCACATTTTAAAGTGACAACATGTTAGGACAGAATTCCTCACCACTGAATCTGGAGCCAAAGGTTTAAACTGCATACACAGTGTTGCAGAAGAGCAGTCACCTCTCACTGTACACGCATCCCTGACTCCTGACACAGCTCCAAAATGTCTGCCCCACCCTTCCTCATCCTCCTTCACAAAGGCAGAGCTTAAAGGAAACAAGAAACCTGAGATTCAGCTGCATGCACTGCATATTTCTGCTAGTATCTCCAGCTTTTTATCATAACATTTTTTTAAGAAAACTTTGAAGGAGATCACACGGACAATAACTAAAACAAAACCACCACCACACCACATTGGAACCATAACAGGAGAAGCAATGAGTAATCTCCTATGGTCAAAAAGGTGAATCAGACAATTAAGCAGCATCCTGGGAAAAAAAACATCGAGATCTCATGCTCTGTCACAACGCCCCCTGACTCATCTGGGATTTGACTGAGCTAGTATTTGCAAATGATTTTTTCTAATCATTTGCATTTCCATTTCAAAATAGGATTTATGAGATTTAAAACTTCAGAAATCTCTTTTGCATTTTTTTCTTATTTTGCATGTTTTTCTTCCTCCTCTTTAAATTATGATCATAAAGTAATGCGCACCTTTCTTTTTTTGACCTTATATCTAACCAAAGTAATTCATCAACTTCATGTTCGATATTGAAAAGGATGAATTTGCTGAACATCAAATAAAAGCTGTTTTAAACAATTTTACTAGGAAATCCCTTCTCTTAAAACATTATTTGACCCTCATGTCCTGTCATTTTTCATAGCACATTCTTGAGTTCTCCAGCCCGACCCAAATTTAAGGCAGTAATACAAAACTGTGGATGTTTCTTTAAACACTGGCAAAAGACAAACAAAAAGAGTTACTTTTAAACAGATGTGAGACAGAACTTAACTCTGAAGCAGTATTTTAATTATTTTTAAAAATAAAAGGTTTATTTTTAAAAAGTCTAAAACAATTTTTATGTGTTCAAAAACAGGAAGCCCAAATGATCAAATTGTAAGTCTGAGGACAGTGTCACACAAGGTAGATTTTGTTCTCAATTTCATGCTCTACGCTCAAGAGAACACTACTTGATCTTGCTAAATAAACTCTGGTGTAGAGTTAATCCAGGTATGTCTTACATGTAGAAAGGCAAGCTTTTGTAACAAGCTCATTAATGTCACCTGATAACGATGAAATGTGGAAGGGAACTGTCTAACACTGGACAAGTTCTCTGCTTTCTCCCTACCTCAATTCCCTCATGTACTCCGACTCTTTCCTCTTCTTATAAAACACTTTTGAGATATCCTAATGGAAAATTGGAAGGACTATATATGGTTAACATACAAGAGTTGGTTGTCAAATCTTTGTGAAAACAAGGCACAGCAGTGCCATTTTTACCACAAGGCAGATACACTATACACTATTCATGTTTGACCATCCTTTATCACAATAAAAAAAGCCTTCAATAACTCTCTGCTAGTGGTAGCGTTGTGAAAATCCCTACTTTTAAGTGGTCCATACCTTGAAAGGACCTTTCAACACAAAGCTCAGTATAAGCATTCTCTTGTATGTACATCTTGTGCCAAAAAGTCGCTTTCTTTTCCGATCACTTGTCTTTGTCTCTTGTAAACTCTTTCAGCTTCCACTTCTGTGAAGTATCACCTTTGTAACTGCTTGCAAGCTTTCACTCCTAGCTTTCCTGTGGGAGATGGAACTGAGACTAAAAATTCTTCAATTCCATTATACTACAGTGTAGCCTTTGGCAATTGCTGACATCTCCTATAGCAGATTCTTTTCTGGAGATTATTAGTCAAACATGCATAGATAATTTAGCAAATACACACAGTGCTCTAGTACTGCACCTTATTATTATGCTGTGGTTGTTTGCTTCCATGTCATGTGAAGCACCCTACCATTTACCCCAGCTTCTCTTGACCACTTCCTCCCTTCTGCCAGCATCCTTCTTTTGCCATCATCTCCAAATAGTTAGCCCTCATTCTTAATTCTTTGTTAAATACTCCCAGTAAATGACATATTTCATGAGAATGTTCCTCAGACCTTTAGCACATGCGTGGGTATTGTGCTTGTTTCCATCCTGTTCCTGCTCAGGCAGAGCCTTTGAACATAACGTGCAGGAGGTCTTCTGTGTCTTCTGGGCCTGCTTCCAGTCAACCGATTCTTGCCAACCAGAAATGCAATCAATAAAATTGCATTATCTTACCTGAGAAACTTCTACAAAACCAAAAAGGAAAGAGATTCAGACAATGCATCTCTGTAGCAACACCACTTTTCTTAGCTCATTACCTGAATACTTCAGGATGTTTTGTAGGTCTGAGGTTCTGGGGTGTTGAGGGAATATTAAAGAAGGAAAAAAATAAATAAATCTAACCCAGACAGAGCTCACACTACACCAAGTTATGGAAGACTGGACGATCTCTTATCCATGCGAAGTCCCATTTAAACCTCTTAGCAAGAGTTACTGCACAGGTTCACTAGCACTTGTTTCACTACATTATGACCAGAGTATGCTGTCAGAACTACACAGGCTAACTATTAAAAATCACAATGGCATCTGAATCTTCAACAATTCAGAAGCTACTAGACCACAGAGAAGTTTAAAGGACCCATGGCCTGAAGATCAATCCGCATTCTGAAAAAAATAATTTTTTTCCCCCCAAGGTTTGCTACTTTCTCTGTAACATGCAATTTCAAAAGTTTGTAACGCATCTTTGCATGCTAATATGAAGACTTCAGAGGCATCCTCGCATGCTAAACAGATCTGGATAAGAGATCTGTGCTGTCAATTTATGAGACAAACTGCCAACAACCTGCAGGAATCAAAACTTCAATTCTAAGAGAAATATGTGGCTATTTGCAGCCACATATTCTCATTTATATTCGTTAAGTGCTAACCGCTTTTGGATTAAGAGTGGAAGGCAGATGTTACTATGAGAAGTGAAACACTGTGGCAGCATTTTTTTGCTATAGGATCCTACCTACAAAGCCTGACAGCTCAAGAAACACTGAAAACCCAGAAGCCTTGAAATGCCTTACCTTGGAAATTTCTTGTTTGGGAGGAAGTTAAGCTAGCCATCGGCAGCTCTTCACAACTAAAAAACACTTAGCGGGATGCATTAAAACCCAGGAAGTGCCTAGGCCCTGACACAAGGTCAGTTGCAGAGTAATTTAATAGTAAACCATACATGCAGTAGTGCTGATTGATGTGCTACATTGTGGGAGCAGTACATACAGTAGGAACAATCTCCTCCATATTGGCTAAAGTTTCTTAGGATGCCAATTAGATTCAGCACCTACAGACACAACTGAATCATACTCTACCCGATTTCAGGTTTAAAACTCAGAGATGAAATCATGTACTTCTATTACAGGCAAGCAGTTTCAAAATAAAACTGAATGACTGATGGAGAGCTGTGGTTTGCACAAACCTTTTACATCCTCTTCTCCATTCATCAGCAAAGTTCTGCTTTATGCCCTGTTCTCATGTGTCACGCTGGTAGCCCAAAACCGCAAAACCAAACCTTCCAGTTTAAGTTTTACCCTTTTTGACTGTCTTTTCTCACGGGCATATCTTAAACTTATGGTCATGCAGTATTTAATCACAGCAGCTGTTTTGATATGTGTGAAATTCACAACATTAATTTCACAATAAGACTGAGATGTGGGCCATGTTAGAAAAGTTATACTGGTGTTCATACGATGCAAAAGGATGTGATTTTTTTTATTCAGCGTAGGCTCCCTAAGTCACAGTAAACAGTTCTGAAGGAAATGGATCCATATTGGCAGTACTGCTGGTTTTTAACCACGTTGATTTCTTTAAAGAGCCAAAACTGTTGTGCAGAGAAGAGTAAAGTTACTCATCCAAAGTTATACTGAAAGTGCCTGTTACAGCATGAAACTGTACCCAAAATTCCAGGTTAGGTCTCATACTAGTGACTTGTCCTATTCTTCTGGATTTCTAACACACTTACATTAGCAGCTCCTTAAGAGTTCCAATCTGTCACGTGGCATTCAGAGAGGCTTTCAGGTTTAATCCTCTAGGGTTCTTCAAAGGATCTGGGGAAGGGGGTTATACATATGGTTACAAAAAGAGTGCATCTCAAATCCAAAAAATCCTCCACAGCTCACTTTCAGCAAATACTAGGTTTGATTTTTACTTTAAAGACCTTCTGTTTTTAAACAGACTTCTCAGACAATACTGGAAGACAGAAATGTAGATGTTACAGGTATGGGTATAACCTGAGCTACTTAATCTAGATATTAACAGCAGTAAAGCCACAAAAGCACAGATTTCCATGAACGCCTTCAAGCACTGCACAGGCTTACACAGGTCATGTCAAGGCCTGTAGCAGTGCAGCTTCACCAGTTTTTAGCAAGCCAGATTGAATCCACTTTAAGCATACTGCAGTCATACCTACCAAAAGTATATCTAAGTATGAACAATTTACATACAGCCTTCTGATTTTTAAGCTGAAACAACAGCTATAACAGATGTGATGTACCTGCATATTTTAAAGGGCTGGCAGTTCTACAGCTGACAGCACCTTAATTGTCAACAGTACTGTGTTAACTCAGTATACTTGTGTTGTATGCTCAGCAACAACTGCAGTGCTTAAGCACACCTCCTGTTTCCCACTAGTAAAGCGTTTTCCTCATATGGTGTCCAGATGCAAATGACAGTGCTGTTTTAGAATATATGCTGTACATCGTGTTTGTTCTTTGGCATTTTAAGGTTTTCACTGTGCAATCCCTTCAGAGAGGCAGTTCTGAGAGTCAGAATCAAACTAAGCAGATGTCTGGTTCCTTGTTTCAGCCTCATGAAGTCCTCTGCATCACTTCTACTTATTTTAGCATTGCTGATTCCACCCTTGCCTTTCTTGCTTATCTCTACTTGCATATCTTTTTACTTCTCTCCCAGTACTGTTTATTATATTTAGGTCTGGAATTAGGCTCAGATCTTGCAGACTTTACTTAATATTACACGATACTGATTTCAGCTGCTAGCCGTCCAAGACATTAACTGTGTATCATCCCTGCACTTGGAACACATAAATGTCTTTTTGTTTCATTAATGTGACAGAAGAAATTAGGCCAGTATTTATGTACATTTGAAACAGGATATCAGAATATATTGACAGTTTCTGGGTTTACATGAAGAAGACAGGGCTTTTAAAAGTCATTACAGAAACCATAATTAGGTGTGATAGAAGTGGTTGTCAGCCACAACACTGTTCAACAGAATTCAAGACAGCGGTGAACATAATTTTTCAACACTGTAGTGAATTTTCAATAATGCTGACTCTTCTCCAACATCAGGAATACAATCAGTTATTTGTCATGCAACAAAAAACCTCTCTACTGCTTGGGAATATTTTGACAGGAATAACCTGTGAATCCACCTTAACCACTACAGAGCTTCTGCAACCCTATAAAACGTGCCTCTTGAGAAGATACTTCAGGTCTGAAAGTGAGAGGTATCATATTAAAAATTAAGCCAAAAGATATAGGAACCTAGAAAAGAATGCAGGGGGTTACGAGGGTCATTATTTGAGCATTCTTTACTTCAATACTTTTTAAGAGACTAAGGCATTAAGTCACTGAAGATGCAATGCCGCGAGTAGCTGAACTGATCCAACAGCTAACACTGAAAGGAGCGGGTCTTGCTTTTCCTACCTCCTGCTCCTGCCTTTGTCCCCTCCTTCATAACGCATCTGGTACTTACTGAACCTGCACTGAAGCTGGTTGAACTCACTGATACATAGGACCTTTTGCTAAGCCAAAGACAACAAACTATGAGGTGTATTTTCTGATCTAGTCTACAGCTGTGAAAGTACTCACGTTGACACAGGGAGGTGGGACAGAAACGTCAGATTAGAGTGTCTTTGAGTACTTAGGTAGTGCATTCAGTTCTGATTTTGGTCTAGTTTTCATTAGAAAGACATATCAGCTGTGGATATTGCCTTTGAAATCCAGATCACGCACAATGCTGGCAATTAACAGAAGAATGCGATCCTAGTCTGTCCATGCTAACTTTTGCTACTGTAAATAACATCTGTCCACAGACTGATTGTAAGGATTCAGCCTAATATAATGGCTTGGTACCAGATTTTGGGGCACGCAAAGGTATTAAGAGAATTAAATTCTACTCTGATCTTGGGGAAATCATTTAGTGCCTTTCTGCTGCAATCCATCACTTATGAAAATAGGTGATAATGACACTTCTGTTATCTTACAGGGATGATGTGAAGATACATGTTTCTAAATAAGAGATTTCTCAATCCTATGGTCATTGTTGAGACATGAATATTCTGTATTATTTTAGTAAGAAAATCATGGTAATTTAAATATTAAAAGTACATATTTCTTCTTCAGTAGCTGTACTTCTCACAGAACAATTTCCTTTCAGGAACTTTGATTTCTCTTTCACATCCTTGTGAACATTTTTTCATTACTAAGCCCAGTAATTATTATTGTGGCCTAATCATGTAGCTTACTGTGTGCATATATGCACCCTTTTGTACTTTCCTGAAGCTTCAGAGATTTCAGTGTGACTTACACAGACCTTGCTATAAACCTGTAAACTACTTAAGAGCTTACACCCTTTCCCTCAATTGCCGTCACAAACTATTAAAATGTCCCACACAAAAACTATTGTTTCTGGAATCAAGGTCTTAACTAACTTTTTTTTTTTTTTCTGGTCTGCTTCCAGTGAAGTTCAGTCCGTGAGATTAACATTAGCAGGGGTAGCCTTATGGCCCAGGGGACATATAAAAACACAACGGCACAAAACACCCTTTTCTATTGCCCTCTACGGTTGCCATAACACTCTGTATCAGTAACTGAAGGGATGGAAACTCCTGTCAGGTCTGGCGTGGGGTGGTTTGGAGTCCACCAGACCTCATCCTTTCAAAACGTCACCTGCAGACAACCACAGAAGGACAGGGTTACAGAAGTCATACCCGAGTCCGATTCCGAGGCGAAAACTGACAGGTCAACTAGATCGCGCTGTGATTACCTTGCCTCTCTAAGCCGAAAACCGACCTTTTTATCTTCCCCTCAGGCTTCCTTCCCGTTAAAACTTCCGAAGGCACCGCTCAGGCTTCACCGAGCGCCGAAGTGCCTCCTCACGCCGGGGCTCGGAGGACGGTGCCCCCTCCCAGGCCGGCGGTCTGGTCTCGCCTCGCCCGCTCACGCCGCATCTGAGGCGAGGAGGGCACCCGGCCGCCGGCGGCCGCCTGCTCCTGGGGCTGGAGAAGCCGCAGGCGACACGGCGGCTGCGGCCCTCCCTCGGTCACACGCAGCCCCGCTTTCCCGCTGGCTCGTTTGTCCCCACGACCGTGCGGCGGCTCCGCCACAGCCTCCCTGCGAATTAGCGCACGTCCCCCCCGCAGCCGCCAAACGGTTGCACGCCCCAGCACGTTTCCCTCCCGCCAGGTCTCGGCCTGGGAGCTGGCACCGGTGTCCTCCCCCGCCGCCACAGGCGCACCCAGCCCCGCAGGCTGCCTGCTTCTCCGCCCCAACAGCGGCCCGGCCCGGCGGCCTTACCCGTGTCACCGTGCACATCCCAGCGTAATGGCC
>VXAL01011440.1:87657-165551 GCA_013399475.1 Chauna torquata | reverse complement strand
CGTGGGCCCGGCTCCTCTCAGCGCCCTTCACCGCTCTCCGCCCCCATCTTATAAAAAAGCAGTTGCAAGCTGCAGCTAAGGTCTGCGTGCTGTCCTCCTACTCTGCCCAGAGCAGCCCTGCTCGGGGTTCTCGAAGTGGAAAAAGAATAAAATAACAAAAAAGCTGCCCTTAACAATCTCTGCTGGCTGCAGTCCTGGCAACCCAAAGGTTGGTTATCGTTTAAAGGCTTTTTTTGACCTGAGGCCTCTGCAGGCGGAGGCCGCAGCAGGAGCGCTGCTGTGACAGAGCTTGTCAAGCTTGCCGTGGAAATTGATGTTCTTCATCTTTTGCCAGCACAGCCTGGCGCTGAAGGCAGCTCGGCCTGTCTAAGCATCAAGTTCTCTAGCCACTAGGGTAATCAAGGTTAGCAAACACTCTCTCTTGTTTTCTAAGAAGTAAGCCTCTGGCTATTGAGAAACTGCCCTAATTATCTTAAACAAATCACTGGTATCAGGAACCTCAGTTTTTTTCATCAATAACCCTTTTTAAGCCCAGCCCTGCCCTTTTTGCTCTTACGGCCTGTCAGAGTACTCTCGAAGGCTGCCCTTCACAAAGAAATCGCAAGAAATCACACAAAAGTCAATGGATTTCCACTCCAGGATCATCTTCTGCTGAAAAAGGAAGAAAAAACAGAAAAAAGTTATTTGCAGACTTTTTTGTCCCTACTGAAATGGGCTGGAGTTACCAGTACTTGCCCAGTATCAACAATGAAGTTCTCTCAGAGAGCAGAGAGCCCTGTGCTGAGCAGTGGCTGTTGGTTGTGCTCTTGTTCCCGTGTGTGGTGTGGTTGTCCTGTGTTCACCTGTATTTTAGCATGTCCTGTCTCCATAACCACACGCTAAAAACCCTTGGGTTATGTTTCAGTGAATGGCACCTGGCAGTCTGTTCTTTGAACTGCCCATATGGCTAGCAGGAATTTCAAAACATATTGGCATGTAAGATGGAATAAAAACACATCTACATGAAGGAAGTCTGTAACTGCTGCCTTGAAATTATGAAACTGGGAAGGAAACGATAAGGTGTTCTGTTTTCCTGGCAAGATCCACCACTTTTACTGGCTCAGGCACTATAGGAAAGAGGATGCAACTCAGGAAGGCACAGTGAGCTGCTGCATGGCACAAGATGATAGTAGGCCTGCCAGAAAACAAGTATTTTAATGCTGTTTTATTGGTTAACATACTGATTTATTGGAACTTTCAGGTTGTTTGAGAAAGAAGAGAACATCACAAAGCTTTTAGCAAAATATCTGCCTCTCCTGTAATCACATCAGAGTTGTAAATAAGTCATACGCAGAATCTCACATTTCCCCATTCATATTTTTTCATGCGCATCGTTCCATTCTGTAAGCTTATGACTACAAAAGGCATCTATTTATTTCCCTTGTTTGCCCGGCAATAACAACTGCCTTGACTAGGCCTGCGCATCAGTGTGCTGCAAAAACACCCGACCAAATGATGAGTGAGCTAGCCATTTTTTTGCTAGGAACGCAGCTGCATTAGTGCAGCACTCTGTGCGGTTTAATTAGACTTGTAGAAGTAGCGTATATGAGCTGCTCCAAGAGGTAGGTCTGACTGGGTGGGTGAGAGGCTTTCTTTACTGGTGCCTCACCTGGCTGATACATGTACATGGCTTCACTTTTATCCTTTTGTATTACTCTCCAGTAGTACAAATTGTATTGGTCCCAAGCATACAAAGTGACCACCCAGCATCTTTAAGGTGTAATTAAGCTGTCCTCTCCCAGATATCCTATAGAAGAGTATATACAAAGACGACAGACACCATAGATAATACTCGATTCAGAAATCTCACTGATAACTTTTTTTGTGTGGAGATAATAACACTGAATGTCTTCCACATGGATCCATCTCTTTTTTTCCTATGCAGTATGCAGGTGTTTTTCATATTAGTTCCTGAACTGCCACATGGAAAGGAAAAACTATGGGCACGTGAGAGTGATTGATGACTCCAGCACAGCTGGAGAACTATTTGGTCGTCTGTGTTCTTCATACCCTCTGTCAGTTCGTGGCTGCAATAACTCTGGAAGCATGAGCATGAATAGCTCATCCAGCTGTGTTCGTATTGACACTGGTTGGGACACATGAAAGAAAGGAACATATGTCATGGGAACTGTGTTAACTGTGTTGGCAGACTGAAAACTTTCCCATGAAGACCTAGAAGGAAGATGGAAATTTGTCACAGCATGCCACCAAGCATTTCCTGCAGCACCTCCCGTTAATGAAATACTAAGAACCCGGGCATGATTCCCCAGACATTCTAGTGCCAAATCCACGTAAACAGCAGTGCCAATGGGGATTTGGCTTTATAGGCACAGATGGTTATTATTGCTGCAGTGTGGATGCTCCTGGACTGGCTTAGCAAGTACAAAGTGTGTTAATGTCAGGACCATGGATGTACCTGAGAGATCTGGTGTGTATTTACAGTATAAATAGTGACATACTATGATGTAACTGCTTTAAATATCTTTGAAGATGTGGTAGCATACTTATCATAAATTGTAGCCAGAAAATGGCTTGACTATCACCCAATAATTTGATCACCTTTTTTCTCCTTAGCACTACAGTAAACCCAAATAATTTAACCGTAGCAGAGGTTTCACCAAAAAACTTAAATTTTAAATTGTATTGAATTATTGCTTACAAGATCATTGGCTAAATAATGTATTTAGAGTCCTAATCAATGTTATATGTGAAAACTCTTTGTTTTGCCAGTACAAGTTAAAGCTGCCTCTTGTGCAGATGCGCTGGGGTAGTTCGTCTCTTACTACAAGACCCTCAGATCCATTTCCTGACAGGACCACAGTCTCATTCATTTCGCAGGATGATGGATTCACAGTGAGACTGCTGTTCAGAATTGGTCTCTATCTGTTCTAGTCTGTGTGTGGCTATAACCTTTATTTACTGTACAGTGTCTAAATCAGAATGGGTTTACTGATCTCATGGGGAGATTGTGTTCATCACTTAAGTAAGCATTTTATAAACGTTCATGAATTTTTGTTCATAGCTGCCTGTGAGACAGGAAGGTATTACTACTTCCATTTTATGAATAAGGAATTGAAACAAGGGAGAATAAACACCATAATGTGAAAGTGTTTGCTAGTGATTCAGAAAATGCATGCTCAGTTTGAAAGATCTAACATTTGCTTTTATAAGTATATATTTACAGTGCAAGATACATTCTGTGCATACTATGTACATCTTGCAAACCTTGAGTGAGGTAGAGGATGTACATAAATATTATCATGGGAACTTTCCTGAAAGTCAGTTTCTGGGTCATTGAATCTATTCCCTTGTTATTACAAGCATACCATGTAATCTGGTTTGTAAACTGACTGAGCTTTATCTTGAAAGCAATTAGGTGTTTTGTTTTTATTACTGTATGAGAACACTGTTCCAGAATATGGTTGCTGTGAGGGTTAAGAATTATCTTCAAGCTTCTAACCTAAACCTCATACCCATTTGGTCTTTTACCAGCAGTGACAAATTTTAATGGTTTAAATTATTCTTTTTCCTCGTGGAATTTATCCATTGACTTTTGTTTTGCTAAAGTTAAACACAATAAGAATGAGTTATATCAAACTGAATGAAGGCTAACTGAATTGTGAATAAAAGTGTCCACCCAAAGTTGTAATGCACTTTAACAAATCCATGCAGACCTTAGTTAATACTGAATAAAGTGCCATGACATAGCTTGTGTAGACGAGTTTTCAGGGATTAAATGACTGTAGTATTCACTTGTACAGTGCTCACATTTTGAGTATGGTTTATACCATTATTTTCAGCCAATTGGAGAATGCCAAGCATCAGGAAGCTTGAGTTATATCCCAGTTTTGGAGGGGCAGTTACAGGCAGCCTGCAGCAGCTCTTATTATTGACACAGTATTGCTGATATACCACTTACTTTTAGTTTGATTGTGGTCTGTGTTAGGTACTTCCATCCTGAAAGTCACTAAGATGATGAGACTTTTTGTTTTAGAGATTTTCATTCTGTTGCCCATTCTGCAGGAACTATCAACTGGAATTTAGCAAGGATTCTGGAAAAGTCTTTTACTTTCAAGCGGTTCTGAATTACCAGGAAAAACAGAAAAACATCTTAAATGAGATCTCATCATCTTTCTGCAGCTCCTTATCTTAGCATTACAACTTTCTACAATACAGAAGATGAATTGGTAACCTATAATAAGACTCCAGCTTTTAACAGTCCGAGTTCACTACCCTGCTGTATTAACACAGTCCTATCGAATAAGAAGACACAAAACTGTAACTCTTAAGAAGAGAAGCATATCATCTAATGTTGCTGCTTCTGGGGTGATGGGAAACTGTATGGTTGGAAAGTAGTAGCAGCTAAGTGGAATTACACACAGATGGCTTTGATGCAGTTAGACCAATTGCTTCATCCCTTCTTTTTCTGTTTACTGTGGTGTGGCAATTTCCTATGGCTAATCTTCAGCCTTATCTTATCTACAGCTGTAAACTTGTTATTAGCTTGTTTACACTGTTACAAGTTTATTGTGCATCAGAACTCCTTTGATACACAAACTGAATGTACTTATGGGCCTTCCTTTTCATTGTATATATAAGCTAAGTATTTGTGCAAGTTACTTAACTTGCTGATTTTACCTGGTCCACAAAATAACCTTAATTCTATCTTCTGTTTATCAAACCATAAAATGAGCTGAGTCAGTGATATCAAATGAGCTGTTTAGTAAATGTTGCTTTTTCTCTTTCTGTGCTTGTGGAAAGTTCTTCTCTAGGTTACATTTTTTCTCAAGATTTTTCTCTGCTCACTTTTTTTTTTTTTTACAGTTTTTCTAAGTCATCATTTTTGCTGAACAGACAGCTCAGACTTGCTAAACAAAATTTGGGCTTCACTGATTATTTTTACATAGTAACTTATGTCACAACTACCATACCCATGGCTTGGACAAATTGAAGTAACTAACAATTCAGCAGATGGATATGAAAGTGCCACTTTGGGCTTCGATTCTCTGAGGTATTTTCCACAAGGGAAAATTCAAAGCTGTTTTTTCATGAGATGGTTAATCTAATTTTAGGAAGTCTAGTAGCAAATCAAAAGTGCTATTGACACAAGACACTACACTGATCCAAATTCATTTTTATAGTTCACATGTAGTTTAACATTTTTGAAGGGGGAACTTTGTCCCAGCAGACTGTGTATCTGATCACCTCACCTTCTAGAGCCAGAACAACAACAAGATAAAGCACAAGCATGGCTTTAGCTAACTTGGCCCAAAAGTTACCATATGCTTGTTTCTGATCTGCTCAGGTAGCGCAGTGCCTCATAGATCTGAGATTAATTAATGAAAAGCTGTGGCCTTGGTAAAGACAAGCGAGACATACTTTAAAAAGTATCTGTAGGTCAAGTTCAAGCTTGCAAGGAGGCCCAGCATTTACTTTTATCTAGTACTATATGTGACAATATCAGAATAACTGCTCTTTGCTAGTATTTTATGCCATGTAATCCCTTTCAGTTAACATATGAAAAAAATGTATTGTCTTCTAGTGAACGATTTATATTTTCTCTTTATTTTCCTCCTACAAATAGATTAATAATAAATTATCATTAAAATATAATTTTACATCACAATCATCACAATCTTCACTTACATTAAAAAAAAAAATTCCCCACTCCAAAATTAACATAACATCATCACAACACTGACAAAGTGGACAGTTTACACACATTCCACCCCTTGTCTCTTCACCACGTTACTACAACACATGTTCTTCAAAATTATTACATCATAAATTCTTCACAACTATTAGAGGAATTATTTAAGGAAAATTTAAAGTAATTCTAAATTTTCTCTTTTGAGTCACTCAGGATTTCAGGAATATTTCAGAATACTTCAGGAATATTCTCCAAACTATGAGAGGAAAATTTCTTACTGCATTCCTGATAGTGGCTTGTGGAAGAAAGTGTAATTGTGTCTTCACAATGCAAAGTCCAGCAGGAGAAATTATTTGGTTAGCTCTTCTCCAGAACTTGTTCTAGAGTAACTCTAAATAACAGCAAATCTAATCTCAGCTACTTCACCAGAAATCAAGAATATCTCCACTGATGCAATAGTATTAAACCATTGCAAATCTGGTGTGAATAATATACTAGTCAAAGCTATTGTCACCTGCATAATGAGATTCATTACTTCACTATAGCAGACCTTATTTATAAATACATGCATTTTCCTACCTTATGCCATGGTTGTACTTTTCACAAAATACAGAAGAACTGATGGCTTTTATCAGATGTTAATTAAAGTTAGTAAACATGATGGAGTAAAAACATAAACTTAATGCATTCCTACACCACCTGTAGGAACAGCCAGATATTACCATCTTGAAAATGTTCATGAACCGTAGGTATTTCACACTTCTGCAGCTACCTAATGATTTTAGGTAAATTAGAACATTTTTTGTAGCTAGAAAGAGAGATGATAAATAGGCAAGCTGAGATACAGTGGTTTTATTGGCTTGACTCCCTCACTTATCAATGACTAAGCCACGAGAAAATCATTTGCCACTGCAAAGAAGTATGCAGTGTGTCTCTCTTGTTTTAGTACCTTTGTTAATCTGAGATAGCAGAGGCTAACTGCTGGGCTTTTCACTCTCACGCTGAAGAAAAAGTAATATAATTCAAAGCAGAATTTGTCACGGGATGCTGGGTTATGCAGGTCATAAAACTGCAGCAACAGTGCAATAGTTAGCAAGGTTAGAAAAGCTGGTAACTATAAGGAAGTTGACCAGGACTCTTACAGCTGCTTCCCAAAATCTACTTTTCTAATTAACACATGAACTTTTAGAGAAGATGTCACTTCACATTCAATTTATTTTTTTCTGGCCTCCTTTTCCTCTGTAATGCATTTCTTTGTATTCCTCAAGTGCACTATATTTGCCCTGTTTGATATCATATTACCAAGTTTCCCAAGAAAGAATAATTTCCATCATTCTGGACACATACCTGGCTTGCTGCCATGGTCACACTTTTTCCAAAATACAGAGGAATTGATGGCTTTTATCAGATGTTAATTAAAGTTTGTAAACATGATGGTGTAAAGCCACAAACCTAATGGATTCCTACACCACCTGTAGGAACAGTCAGATATTACTATTTTAATTTCACAGGTGGGAAAACTTACATGTAAGAAGATGAAGTGGGTTGTCTGTGTCTAGGAAATAATATAGTGGCAGAGTTGAGATTTTTTCTTTATCCTAGTTGTGTGCTAAGTACATTAATCACACAGTCCAGAAAACAAAAAACAAACAAAAAACAAAACAAAACAAAACAAAAAACAAAACAAAAAACAATAGGAACAGGTATTAAACATTCGTCAAAGAAATTTATATATCCAGAGTGTACTAACAGACTCCATTTTCCTGAGTGTGGATACAGGCATGGATAGACTGGATTTGTTGTTTAAGAGGAGTCTAGGAATGTCTTCAGTGAAGTCTATTCAACTGTTACTTCCTATGGAGAGGAAAGGACAGAAGTAGGAAGTACGTGTGGAAAGCTGCCCTTATATTTTATCTAGAGACACCAAGAGAGTCCAGGCATTCTGGCCAGCATGACAGGCTGCCAAACTGGACACAGACTGACAAGCCTGAGAAAGTCTTGTAAATCCCAAGGCCATTTGCCTTGGGAGTAAGTTGGTTGTATTTACACTGGAAGGGAGTTAGTGGTAAAAAAGCACTGTTGTGCTGTACTGGCAAGAACACTCTTAACATGGATGTAGCTATATCAGCAAACCGTGCTTCTACTTAGTCCGGTAAATTTACCTTCTCTTTATATGCCCTTGTTGAAACAACTTCTGTCAGGAAAACCAGAATTTTGCCAGCATAAGTATTTGACCAACTGCTGTTTTCACTGCCATAAAATATTATATAATAAAAATAAAATATATAGTAGCTAGAATAGTAACATTCAAATCAGAGTCATATAATAAATACAGTCCACGAATTCCTTGTGTGGATGAGAGGAGATTTACCTACTAGTGTGTTTATTGTTTTAGGAATACTTTCTCCCTGCTGCTATTATGACATGTTGGTGCAACTTGCTGTGCAGCATATTCCAGTGTCTACTAATCGTTGTTTACTTATAAGCCTAAGAGTCATCATAATCTACCTATAGGGCATTTTCTTTTATCTTTTCTGATGTCCAAAGAATTTTGAAAAGCACCAACAGATCATTACCATTCATTATTAACATTACAATCTTAGGGTTAGGATTAGAGAAGGAGATGAAGATTTGGCTTAAGTTTTTAATGCATCTGTCCTAAAAGTGACTACTAATTTTCTGTTGTCTTTTTGCATTCCAACCATTACAATCATTAGATCATTGCACCATGGCAAGTAAAATTGCAGTCCTGACACATACCTGGTGTTCAGTTCACCTAGGACTCTTAAATATGAAAAGAGGAATGTGGAAGAACAGAAAGGGAAACAATAGATTTTTCCTTATAAAATGGTAGCAATAGGTCAGATGAAAATAAACTCTTCTGCATGTTCCCTGAACCCAGAACAGGAAATAATGGGCCTGAATTGTAGAAAAGGAGAATTAGGAGAATATTCATAGAGACTGCAGTAGGGCAGCAGGCAAAGACTGCTTCTGCTGTCAAAGAAGTTTGTGCAAAATAGGGTATCTTGGGTATAGGAGAGGAAAGGCAAGATATCCAGGTCCCAAGATAAGTCTGTGCCTGCCCAGCTGTGGACAGAAGATGTTGACAAGTGGAACTCACAAGCATAAAGCCCCAGTTACTAACTCTGGTTTGCCTTGAGTTATGAGCTATTACTTTAGCAGGTATATGTTTCAAGCCAACTACAGGCTCCTTGGCCTAAAGGAGGTCATTCTTCTGGTCAAAGCCATTCGCCTTCTTCTGTCCTACAGAGTACTGGGTGTGAAACCTGCTCCTGGCCCTTCCACTACCTCAACCAGGCAGATGTCAAGATGTATATGGTACAGATATTTGAAAATCTTATGATATTAATGCTTGTAATTTTGAACAATATCTACAAGATTTTTCATGTTGGTACTTCAGCTATGCTCGGAGAATCTCTGGCAATAGCAGTTCCTCTCTGAAAATCCTGCAATGTAGCAGAGGTGCCTTGAATGATCTGGTTACTATGTTCCTTTCCATGAAAGGTGGTACAGAGATTCAGTATATAAACTATGCGTCTCTACAGTGATGTTGAACCTCAAGAACATCCCTCACAGATATTGCTAGATCTTCAGTACAGTCTGTTGGAAGGACAGAACTGCTGCAGAGGATTTTGAAATTCCAGAGTGAGAAGTGAAATCAACAACAATTAAGAAAGTCCCTCGTTACATCTCGTTATTGGAAAAAGCTAGAGGAGATAGAGACAAGTATAGAGGTGAGGACATAGTCTGTATCCACTGTGTATGTGGTATCATACTCATCATGTGTCATAGAGTAAATACATGAGTGTGCCACAGTGCCACAGCTTGTTCTTCAGAACTTGGAGGGACCAAAACTTGTCATGGCTTTATGTGCTTAAATTTTACAAGTGAAATTATTTGAGAAACTGATTTCTCGTTCAAGAGAGGAAATCGTGATTTGACTATAATTTCGAGAGTATAAATCACCTCCAGAGTATAATTAAATAAGATTGAATGCTAAATACAGTGAGCCTGCAGACATTTCAGCTGTTGAAGAGTAAAGATAATGATGCAGATGATAGATTATGAAGAGCAAATAGCTAATAAAGAATGTTCTGCACATCAGTGTCATGTTGTTTATCCAGCCTCACTTATTATAAACTTGACTGGGTGGTCAGAGTGTAAAAATTAAATGAAGATACATTATTTTCAATCTCCTTTAGCTGTAGCATACCACTACGAACATGTTTATAAGCAAGATTGTACAAAAGCTTTTTAGATTCCTGGTTTAATAGTTAAAGTGGTTCACTGATTGATATTCTTTTGCAAAGCTATAGTTTCAGGACCAACTTCATCTCATCTAAGCACGGGCTGCCAGAAGGGGTAATTTTGTCTTCTCCCTCAGTCCCAACCACAAAGTACTCTTCTGTCAGAAGTGGTGCTCTGTTGTAACCCGGCTGAAATCTAACCCGTGACAAAAATACAGAAGTGCAAAAATAACAACTCATTTTCAGACATATCAGTTATATTCTGCAGTTGCAGTTTCACCCTGCAGCCCCAGGCACCCTAAAGGGAAAGGAAGCAGAGCTGGAAACAGGGGCAAGGGGACTTCTCTTTTCTGTGCCAACCTGTATTTAGCTCAGCTTGACCTGAACTGCAGCCTCATGTTTCTACTGCATTTAAAAAGCTTTATGGTCACCTCTGTTTTGGTAAAATACATAGTCATCTACCTATTTCTGTTAACATACCAATGTAATGGTTCCTTGTGGGACAGAGTTATACCAATCTTCAGATGATCCCTCCAATTGGATATACTTAGAACAATGTAAAACACTTCTATGGTCTAATATCTAACACTATAATAAGAGATTCTGATTATTAAATTATTTCCAAATGTTTTAATTATTGCCATCCCTCCAAAAACAAGGGCAACAAAAGGATTCATTTTAAAATAGGTTTAATTACTGCAGTTTATCTCGTGGGTTTTCTGTATAAACAAACAAAATCATCAAGGAGTCAGTAGCAAATGTGGATAATATAACACGAAGTTCACTCCACATTTCTCACTCGCGAAGCTGCTACTTTTCTTGTCATCCTGGAATCTCTTGTCTGTCTACTTATCTTTCCACAAGTTTTCCTCCCTGTCTCTGATTTTGTGGTTACTTGACAACTTGCATTCAGAGCGGTGGGGTGGGTTATTGCTGTTTTGGTACAGAACCATGACAAGTTGGTATTTTTAAGGCCTAAGACCTGATGGTGGATCCAAATAAAGCAAGTCCAAACAAACTCCAAACTGCCAAGGCCAGACTTGTTTGCTGCACTACTTTGTAGTTTTACATGGGCTCAGAAACACGGATTCAGCTAACCCTACTCTGATTTCCTTGCCCAGTCCTACTCTGCTCCTTCTATGTCAGTAGACCAAATCAAAAATTTTATTTTAAACTATACATCTATGATAAGTGAAACTGTTTATTCTTCTGACCTGGAAAACAAAACAAAACAAAACAAGCAAACAAACAAAAAACCTGTTTTGAAAGGCGTTCACTGAGATTTTGCCAGGGTGTGTGGTTCCCTGTCTTTTATGCATTACTGTATTTGAAGTGTTACATCTTTGCTCTGTTGCACTTGTCACTTTTCAACTGAGCGGGACACTCACTACCTTTCCCCCTATCTTATTTCTCCCTAAATCGGGATTTCCTTTGTGTCGTCTCTGGATCTGCCTTGTTTGAAGCAGAAGCTCCCCCTGCTGCTCCGGTTTGTAGCGTGCAATATCGTACAGTTAGAAACTGGGTAGGTTTCCAGCCACATAATGAAGCACATTCTAGGGGAATGGAGGAAGTTATTACTCAACATGATCT
The DNA here is from genome assembly GCA_013399475.1 of Chauna torquata. NCBI lineage: Eukaryota > Metazoa > Chordata > Aves > Anseriformes > Anhimidae > Chauna > Chauna torquata. Next base: position 154,004 of record VXAL01011440.1, on the reverse strand, counting down.
ACAATAAAATTTATTTTTCTTTGCAATTGCAACTTTTCCTGAATTTAACAGCAGCATGAAGTAATTTCACCATAATCAATTTAAATACATTTTCCAGAAGCCTTTATTAAAAAATCTAATCTATTAGCAGTAGAAAACCCTGAGAGGAAGTGGGTGCATCTGAAAGTTTACAGTCAGCAAGAAATGAAATTGGTTCCTCCCCATCTGTTTCTTCTCCAAAACTCCCACACAGCACTCTGTTCCTCACGTACCAGCAGCTGGAGAAGACACGCTGCATGCAAACTGACTTAACCAGCCTGGGGTTTCCACAGACCTTGTACCCACTGGTACAGACTTGTAGCTGTTTTTGTATTCTTAGGGCCTGGTATTATGCCTACGTATGTATAATCTTATGCCTGTGACTTAGTCAAGTGATTTCAGCGAAATAAGCTCTGCCTACAGGTGTATCAGTTTCTGTGCCCTGTGTTTTGCTGGAGCTCGAATTTGTACTGTTTTCCTCGTACAAGCGATCGGGGGTTCTTGCGTATACATGTCCATGTTCAAACCAACTTAAAGCATGGAAACCTCGTTGGTAATGTTGAAACCTGTTCTGTAAGCCCCGTCCCAGTCTGCTTGGCTTTTTCCTCCCAGTTTGGCAAAGCAGAGTTGCAAAACGAGCTGTTCCTGGTAAACAGCATGCTGGCAGCATGAGCTTCTGTACTTAGTATTTCCCCTAACTTCTTCATTTTCATTTAATATCTGAGGCTTCTGTTTGCTGCTGTAAGCCTTGGCCTCACTCCCCTGCGATCGGTTGAAAAGTTAGGCTGGTAAGAGGTGAAAAGCAAAGCTGCAAAACGGGGAGAACTTCAAAACAGCTGAAGTGTCATCGCATATAAAAGTGCGTGAAATGCTGGGGTTCTGACTTCATTTGCAGCCAGCCTAAAGGCCGTGCAGGTTACGGCGGGCGAGTACTCGTGTGGTGCCCGCTCCCTTCCGTGAGGCGGGCACCCTGAGGCGGCCGGCCTAGCAGCGGGGCCGGGACGCGAACCCGCGGTCTGTTGCGGGGAAAGACGGTGTCTTTGCGCCGTGCGCATGCGCGTCGCCGCGTGTGCGGGCGCGGCGGGGAAATGCTGCTGCTCCTGGAGAAGCTGCCGCCGGGACGGGCCCTGGAGGTGGGCTCCTGTTTCTGGGGGGCTGCGGGCCTTTGCCGCCGGGAAGCCGGCCGGTGCGGCGGGAGAGGGCGCGGCGGGGCCCCGTGCGGCGGGAGCAGGCGGGTGCCCCCCCCGGTGCCGGCCGGGCCGTGTCCGGTAAGGCGCCAGGGGGCGGGGAGGGCGGGATGCAGCCTAGGCCCGGCCGGGCCCGTCCTCCCCTGGCAGTGAGGCCTTGTCCCCTCAGCCGGCCTCTCCGGGCGGTCGCCTTCCCGCTCTGACGTCTGCGGGCCTCTCCGAAGCGAAAGCGAAAATACGGGCTCAAAACACGCTCAGGGTGCCCCTAGCTGGCGTTTTGCGGGCTTGCTTTGCTCTTTTATCTTTTCTTAGCCCAAATTAGTGGAAATGTTCTCCATCTCTTTTCTGCACGAGTGCTCAGCCGTCTGAGAGCTAACTCAGCGCCCGAAACTGGTGCTGAGGGAGATGGAGTGCTTGTAGGGAGCTCTCGGCCCCTGCCGGAGAGGCTCCAGCTGCTGGGATTTCCACAGCGGCAGGTAGCAGCCTCACTGGCATTGCTCCACTTTCCCGGTGAAAGAAAAGTTGTTACGCCAGGAGAAGAAGCCAGGCATATAGAAGAGCCTCCGTGCTCGAGGCCAGTGATTTGGGAGACTGGAGCAGATCCACAGGTACAGGCTTAAAGATCAGCACCGTGGATTGTGTTTTGCGTCCTGGAAGTCCCAGTGTGTTTGAGGTGACTGTGTTGCCCTTTGGTGTGGCACCTCTGCTTAGTAGTACATTAGTTGTGTACAAAACTGTAAGCCCAGGGTGAATCTGAATAGCATGGTAATTTCTGTGGCCAAAACTCGTGAATTGATTTGGGGGTGTAGGGAGGACAGTTCATATAGGGACTCTCTCTTTACTTTATCACTTTTCAGAATGATTCATTGGCTGCATTCAGAGGGAACATTGAGACTGTACCCAGTGAAGGGAGAGTTGATAACTGAATTGCCTGGTGAATCTGGTATAGGTTAACAGTGCTAGCAACATGTTTTTAAGTTATGTATCACATTGTTCCAGTTCCTTCATAAAATAGTTGATGGCATATGTGGTCGTGCATATCCTCGATACCAGGATTACAGCAGTATTTGGAGCTTGGCAGAGTGGATGGAGGTTTTGGAAGAAACAATGATGTATTTCAAAACTGCAGTTGGCAAAAACGTATCTGATGAAGAGGTAAGGGCTCATCACTGATTGGATTTGACTTTGAAAGATTGTTCTGGAGTGATTAGCCTTGTAGTTTATTTAGTCCTAAAATATTTTTTATAGCATAGCTTTTGAACAGTAGCATTCTAAATCTGAGTAGCCTCAGACAGGTAGAAAGTGAGCAGCATTTAGAGATGAAAATGATAAGACTTCTAAAATAAAAAATTGGATGCCATTTTTATTAAATAGTGCTGAATAATACTTGATAATACTGTTTTAGTTACTTAAATTGATATCTTAAGTACTCTGAAATTAAATTTGTTTTCCTTAAAATATGTAACCTGTCATTACTGTTCGTTAGAAACAAAAACAATTCATGATCTTGTTTGTTGGAAAATAGTGTCTGGATGTAAATCCTGGAAATATTTAGACTGAAAGTCCCTGTGCTGTATGGTCCAATCATTCAAAGGCATTCCTATACGTATAACTTTTGCAAAAACTTTTTCCGTTATCAGGAGTCTTGATTCTTATTTTCACTCATTGCTAGTGTTGTCACTACCTGCTAGTAGTTGTATCAGGCAAGGATACTTGTGTAGTCATGCAAAAGTCTGTACATCAGTATGTTTCAGCTGAGCTAACGTGTTTTGTTCCCACTCTGATGTTCAGAAACTTTCAGAGCTAAACCTGTTGGTTGTGTATGTGATTCTTGTTTTGATTTTTAGCGTGGCATCTAAGAAGGCTTCATTTTCTGGTCTCAGTATAAATGACCACGGGCATCAACTGAATTACTGCCAAACAAGAACATTGTTTTTTCTACATTGCTGTAATAAATACTGTCTATCAGACATGGAGAGGAGCCATTGAGAGTGACGTGAGAAAGATGAGGGTATGGAGTCTAGTATAACAGCTATCTAGATAGAAGCTTGAATACCTACAGAGTACAGCTATTACAGGTGGTACATCTTATTTCTTTGGTTTGTAGTTTAAACTGTCGTAACTTTTATTTTGATTTTTGTAGGCTGCTCAGCAGATGAATGAGTTAAATGCAAACTATCAAGAAGCAATCACAAAATGTCTAAAAGGCAGAAAGGAAGAAATCAGGAATGCACTAATAGAAAGAGTAAACGCTATCTCATCTGCCCAGCTGCAGGATTTTGACTGGCAATTAAAGGTGAGAGTTTTTCTTTAATGTTGTTTGAATATTAAAAAGAAGCGTTCTACAATGTAGAGGTAACTTTATATAGTCTCCTTAGTAGGTCAGCTCATTCTGGGGCATGGCTCAATTTTCATACGTACCAGAAAACCACATTCATGATAACAAGCCAAAGACTTGCCAGAAATTTGTATAAACTGAAAGTAAAGTTGCTATTTTTTAATGCTGTAGTATCTCCCTCTCCTAAAAGGAATTTGAGCATTACTTAGGATACTTTAAAGTTTTCTATGCTGTCATGATTTTGAGGCCTGAATAGACAGTCTTTTTACTCGAAGGAAGAAGAAATATTTATTTAAAATAAAGCGTAGTACACTGATGCAGGATGTGGTTCTCTGATTTTTTTTCAAATTTTTTAGGTTCCTGCATTAAACAATTATTTAATAATTAGTTTGGAATCATTTATCTTTAGACTTATTTTGGTTATAAGTCAAGGATAACTGTCCTGTCTAAAGTTGAATGGCGCTTTGAGGTTACGAAGTCACTGCTGCTTTAAATTAAGCTGTCCAAGGGACTTAGAACATAAACCATGTAAGCAATGCTGTTTACTTAGTCTATAGGAGCTGTTAAATAGTTTTCCATTTCCACTAATGTTAAATAATTTGTGCAGCAAACAGCTTTTGAAATCAAAGAGCAGTGCCCACCATAGACAAGATTTGCAAGAGCAAATATGCATCATATTGTGCTTTGGATGGGCTGTTACTAATCATTCATTTGCCTTGCTAACTGCATTTACTGCTGAGGAAAATATGAACAAGACATGTGAACTCTTGTTAGTTGCTTGTGGTTTCCTTTAACTGTTTCTTATAGAAGATTTTTTTACTTTCTTCCTATTGCATGATATACATTTCTGGTACATGGCTGAACTATTGTATTCATTTTGCTTTAAACAACTATTTTTTTAATTCCTTGAGCTTGTTTTTTTTTCCACTTGCTCTAATTGAATCCTACCAAGGAGATTCTGCCCTTTGCTGTAACACATTCTATGCTCTAAGTAAATAAAATAGCTATGCACAATGCTGACCAGCAGTTTTACCAACAGATCCTCTACTTAATACATTTTAAAAGGCTTACTTATACCAGAATGGATATAATAGTAAACAAAAAAGAAAGCACAATTGGTATATAATCCTCTTCATCAGTACCAGTCAAATAGGGTATCTGACAAACAGAATTTGATCAGCTGTAGAAAGCTGAAAACTGCACAAAGCTGTCCTCTTTTTCCCTACTGCCACCCTCTTAAAAATAGTCATGCTAATCAACATTATAAAGTGACTTCACAATTCATACTTCACTTTTAAAGAGCCATGATCAAATATATCATTCCTTTTCATTTAGAATACAAAAATGTAGCAGCCCAGTAATTTTAACAAATTATTTTGACAAATGTTTTCCTCTGAAGAGTGGTTTTTGTGTATCATTGGTATTAAAATAAAAAAAAAAATCGAACAAAAAAGCCTGCAGAGATGATGGTGAGCAGTGAGTTTTGTTGTGTGAATGTTTGTTCTGGGAGTACCCATTCAATATAAAGTAAAGATCTGATGCTGTGGAAGTCTAAAAACTTAATGGGTCCACCTTACACTTTGTTGTTTCATTGACCTTCCTAGCTTGCTCTTTCCAGTGATAAGATCTCCATGCTGCAAATGCCACTTCTCAATCTTGATTTGGATGTAAGAGAAAACGGTGAAATTAAACCGATTTCTATAGAAATGAATAAGGAAGAGCTGCAGAACCTAATAAATGCACTGGAGGCTGCTAATAAGGTAGTTTTTACTGATGTAATCTTTTTCTTCCTGAGTTCTTGCGCTCTGCGCTTTTAACTTGTTCTTGATATACTGCTGAAAACCCAAAGTAAATAATTTGCTGGTAGAGCTGCAAAAAGCTTTACATAAGGCAGACTGTGTATATCTATGTGCGTCTTTGACAGACTTGAGGTTTTTTTTTAGCACAGTTTAGTTGCGAATTATTTAAAAATGTAATTAGAATCTTGATAAGAACAGTAGTCTGTTCAGAGCATCATTAAAAAGTCTTGCAAGAGTAGGAAGAGAAGGAAGTGGAATGACAGTGTCAGATGAGAGTTGACTTTGAAAGATTGGCGAGAACTCCAGTGTTCAGCTTTACAAAACCTCAGTGGCTGGGAATACATATGGCAGAGTTGCATGGTTCAAATTGAGTACTTTAGTTTCTATGGCATAGTAAATGAGGGAGAAGGTTATAGACAAAGATTCCAACACAGTAACCCAAGAAGAAAATTTAAGCTTTCTTAATAGAATAGATTAAAGTGAGGATTAAAAAAAAAAATTGCTAGGGGAAGCAGTGTCATCTGACTTGCACCCTGGTGATAACCATGAACCCTGGAGTCCCTTCTAGTTCAGTTACCTCTTAGTATTCATTCTGGCTTTGTTATAAAGGACAGCAGGTTTTCTTTACCTGAAAATGTCTTCAAATATTTATTGTTTCTTATCTGGGAGGCAGAGTTCTCTGGCATCTTATATGATGGTGATGAAAGTGGTGCACCACCATGTTTTAGAAGTTCACCTAGTTGCTTCGTAATATTTAGTGACTAAGGCATTTCTTTAGATGTTTTATATGATGTTTATGGTGCTGTATCTGGAATGTGCAGACCAAAATTCAAAAAAAAAGATCTTTGTCAGTGTATGGCAACTGAAAATAATAGATTTATGGTTCAGAGAGTCAAATGCTAGGTGATAAGTGCTGTTACTATTTTGAACTGTAAAAGACGCTAAGATTGTGTCCACCTGTTACTTTAGTGAAGCTGGGTGAGACCTCTGAATAACAAAAGAGTTCACAGTGAGATACATGCATTGGTCCAGACACAAGTGCTGTTCTCTTGAAATGAGAGCCCTCAAATCTTCTTCTGGAACAGACTTCAGTAGTCTCCGCATGCCCAGTGTCTGCCTGAAGGTCTGTATGGAAGCTACGGGATGTTGTCATCTCCATACTTCTATGTAAGAACAAGGAGGAATTCGCTCTAGAAATGGTGCCCCCTGTTCTGCTTTGTTTGAAGGGAATCCCACCGGACCTGGAAATTACTGTTTTGGTTTTTTGGTTATGGGTAACTGAGAAGCGGTTTGTGTGCAGTAAGTGCCAAAGAAAGTTGCTGGAAATAGTAGCTGTGTGAGGTTGCACAAGCAAGCTGACAGAGGGATGGCACACTTTCCAGAGGAAAGATATCTTTATACAGTTATGTATACTGAAATAGAAAGTATAAAGCTGTATTTCCTAGATTGCCTAAGTTTTTGTCTCATCCACCTTTGATCTCATTTGTTTTCTTCTTCTTGAAGGTTGTCTTGCAACTGAAATGATGGAATTCAGATCATTGATCATGTCTGCTGGCGATGGCTCCCCAATTGACTTGAAAAACAATAATAGAAACATTCTCTGCAAAGTCAAAAGCTGTTGATGCTATAAAATACTGAACTGAGAAGGCAATTATGACTTGTGACCAAATACACTATTAATCCTTTTATTAAAATAACAATCTTTATCTGTTAGACTAAAAATATATAAATTCAGTGTACAGTTGCTTTTAGTACTAAAGGTTTATAGAACTATGAAAAAGCGTAACTTACAATGTGCTGTATTTGTTTCAGTTAAATTTTGGGGGATAACTGCACAGGTGCCTAGTAAAACTAAGGAGTCTTAATTGCATAATATTATTCATATTTGAGGTGCCCTGATAATGAAGAGCAAGACAGCATATTTGTATCATTAATGTAATTCTACTTGTAAATAGTAAATAAATAATTGATTGTGTGTGTGAGTTGTTGCAATAAATTGTTTCTTGATGTATTGGAACCTTTTTTAGATGCTAGGAAAAAATCAACTCTACAACCAAAAGCAGTTATAGAATCACAGAATGGCTGAGGTTGAAAGGCACCTCTGGAGGTCATCTTGTCCAACCCACCTGCTCAAGCAGGGCCACCTATAGCAGGTTGCCCAGGACTGTGTCCAGACAACTTTTGAGTAGCTCCCAAGGGTGGAGACTCAACAACCTGTGCCAGTTGTTGAGGAAGATGCACTGGGTCTTTACTCTGAGTAAAGTTTGGGTTTTTAGCTTGGGTTTTGTGTATTAGTTGATAGCTTTTCACTTAAATATATCGCTATTCAAATGGAGCTGCTGTGCTGTGGAGTGTTGCGTACACAGAGTCTAAAAACGGTATTCTGACCCCATTTAAAACAGCAAAGTGCAGGTAATTTCTAGTCTCTGTCTTTCTGAAAACAGATGGGGTTTTGCTTGTAGTATGTATCAAAAGTTAGAAGCCGTAACACTGGAGAAGCTTTCACCAGAAATCTTAGAGTTTCTAGAACTTGTTAAACCATTTCTCCATATGTAAAGAGCAAACTATCTTTGCTTATAAAACTACTAATGCATATCCCTCCGTGTATGTGTGTATATGCATGTTTTATATATATCTATACAACCTACATATATATAGTTTATATTAAATGAAAAAGCAAAGTATTGATGACTTACCCTCTTCATAGTTTTGTAGTTTCAAGGTCAGGTTATGTGATTCTTCCACTTTATTTTGTTGTGCCATGTTTTCATATAGGCAAGGTGTAAAGTAATATATATGTACACAAACTTGGACTACAGTGGACTGGATAGAGGAGGACAAGAAGCTCTCACAGAAATGCTGTTATGAAAAGGAGTTTGGTAATTGTCATGGATTGTAACCTAACTATATGTTACTAACATTAAAGCTAGCACAGAAGTCTTGTGAGTCAGAGCATATTTTAAAAAATTATGTATGTATGCATGTGTAAAAATGTAGTCTGTTTCCGTTTTACGTAGTACAGGTACACTTGGCCAGGTATGTGTGTATTTCAGTGTCAGCAATTCAAGAAAGATCAGAAAAAGTGGAGAAGGGGTTAATAGTCAAAAATGATTAAAAGACTAAAAAAAAAAAATCTTGCAATGAAAGGACTGAAATCTCTAATAGATATGGCTTGACCATAGTCATGAATATTCATAAGCAACAGAATTGATCATGAACTAATCAGAAGACAGAAAAGACCTTGCCAAGCTAAAAAAAAATGAGGTTGGAATTATCTGTTTAGCTTTTTTAAAAAAATAAAAAATCTGGAAACTGCAGGTTGTCCTGTCATCTTTTTAGGCATACCCTATTGTTTTATAGTGAGTTCAATGAATATGTTGATCAGGCTTATTTATTTTACTCATAAGTACATTTGTCTTGCTGTCACTTTTCTCTAAATCTAGTTGCTTTATAGTAGAGTGAATAACTGCTTTGATGTGGCCCTCTGCATTTGAATGCTTTGTGGATTGCATGATGAATATCAAAGGTGTAGCGCCGATTTAGCTTTCATTATACTGCGATAGCTTATTTTGCTAAAAGGCTTTTGTAGAGAAAAGAGGCTGTGGTGGTTTCACCCAGCTAAACAGGTGGCCTCCACCACAACCGCTCGCTCACTCCCCCTCCTCAAAGAAACAGGGGGAGAAAATATGATGGACCAGGGCGTAAGGGTTGAGATAAGGACAATCAAGTTACTCATTAATTATCATCACGGGCAAAACAGACTCAACATAGGGAGATTAGTATAATTTATTACTATAACTAGCGAACTAGAGCAGTGAGAAACTAAAAGCAAACTAAAAACACCTTCCCCCCATCCACCCTCTTCTACCTCCTCCTCCCGAGCGGCGCAGGGGAACGGGGAATGGGGGCTGCGGTCAGCCCATATCGCTGCGTCTCTGCCGCTCCTTCATGGTCGCTCTCTGTTCCCCTGCTCCAACGTGGGGTCCCTCCCACGGGATACCGTCCTTCCCGAACGGGTCCTGCGTGGGCTTCCCACCGGCTGCAGCTCTTCAAGAGCTGCTCCAATATGGGTCCGTACCACGGGGTCCATCCTTCAGGAGCAAACTGCTCCAGCATGGGTCCCCCACGGGTGGCAGCTCCCACCGGATCACCTGCTCCTGCGTGGGCTCCTCTCCACGGGCTACAGGTCCGGCCCGGAGCCTGCTCCTGCGGGGGCTCTCCATGGGCTGCAGCCTCCTTCAGGCCAGATCCACCTGCTCCACCGTGGGCTCCTCCATGGGCTGCAGCGTGGAGATCTGCTCCGCCGTGGTACCCCATGGGCTGCAGGGGGACAGCCTGCTCCACCATGGGCCTCACCACAGGCCGCAGGGGAACTTCTGCTCCGGCGCCTGGAGCACCTCCTCCCCCTCCTTCTTCACTGACCTTGGTGTCTGCAGGGCTGTTCCTCACTCCTCTCACTCCCAGCTGCTGTTGCGCAGCAGTTTTTTTCCCCTTCTTAAATCTGCTCTCACAGAGGCGCAAACAACATCGCTCATTGGTTCAGGTCTGGCCAGTGGTGCGTCCCTTTTGGAGCCGGCTGGAGCTGGCTCTGATCTGACATGGGGCAGCTTCTGGAATCTTCTCACAGAAGCCACCCCTGTGGCCCCCCTGCTACCAAACCTTTACCACTTAAACCCAATACAGAGGCTTATTTTTTTGTAACTGATTTTATTGTTGGCACACTTTTTATCATTTAGGACAAAAGCACTGAGAACCATTCTGTATATCAGAAGTAAGAAACAGCTGACTTTATTTCATACAAGTGTACACCGTCAAGTTTGGCATGTCATTTGTATAGAAGACGTGCTGATCCATTGTAACAATTTATAGATATACTGTGAAGGCATTTGAGAAAGCAGATACCTAGAAGGTCTGTACTTCAAAGAATATTACAGTGGATATGTTAAACTTACTTAGTCATATGTTGCTGAAGAGAGCTTTTGTACTGCTGCTACTTAGTTTCTGGATCTCAATTGTTCAAAAATGCAGCAAATTACTCAGAATAGTTTTGTGTTTTCTCAACAACAAAAGGCCATAAATAACTTCCTTTTTTACACTTGATTAAAATTTCTGTTGGAAAATCTGCCACATGTCTAGCTGATAGAAAGCAATTTTTAAAAATGTAGGTACTACTAAAAATATTTGACTTTGTCTTAGTAACGCAGTCTTAAAGTGTACAAAGTAACATTTTAAATTTTATAATAAGTTACATAAAAATGGATTTGTAATTACAGTAAGGGTATGCGGAGGTGTTACATCTTTAGTATCATTTGTCGTGCCCTTTACTGCAGCACTGAACGGGAAAGGCTTGCAGAATCATTTTACAATTATTGTTATTACTTGAAAAGACAAAGGAGGTTCTGTTAGGATGTAACACTGATAAATGTGCAATGAGGTTTATTTTTGTAAATACTGGATTTTATTGGAAGAGTGTTGATTATATAATCATACAAATGATGTTTTTGACAGTGAGCAAACAGTGATAACATGTGAATGGCTAAAGATGGAGAGAAACACCAGTCAAACTGTCAAGAACTAGGAGCTAAAGTATGGTAATGGAATAGCATTTGAAGGAAATGTGCATCCTGACCTAGCATCTCTGCAGGGAAACAAACCATCCCACGTAAGGCACATAATGGCCTCCAGTAGGTTGAAAGGAAATGGACCAAGTAGAATGAAGAAGAGAACTTGCCGCTCTGCTTCACACCATCTATCGGAAGATGGTTTTGTTCTGTCACTGCTCTGAGAAGCAGGTACTTCTGGAGCAAGAAAGGTCTGCAGTTGCGACAGATAAAGCTTCCTTGGAAACTGCACTAGGCCAAATTGATACAAAAAGCTAGAGGTTCCACAAAACCCTTTATACTGATGTCAGCTTCAGCGTATACTTTGATGAACGCAGGTAGGAATGCATGATGAATGCAGGTAGGAACGCAAAGGTAGAGAATAGCAAAACTGTAGGCGAAATAGAAACATCTGAGAGCAGGTCATGCGACCAGGGCAACAAGAAAAGAACTTTTGGTGTGAAGTATGTCCAGCAGTGCTCCCTTCTGGGCTGAAGAGTGGGCGGTTAGATGAAGAAGTTGGCATTCCATTTCCGCACAGGTTTTCATGTAGTGCAAAGCACTGCAGTGCACGTCACAGCCCCTGGAGGAATTGTGTGCTGTGACCAGAGCAAAACACAGGAACCGCACCAGTAGCGAAAAGCAGTAGAGGGGCTGTGATGGTGAGGAGTGTTGCTCACAAAGTCACGTGAGTCTGTGGCTGTGGGGACATCAGGGCAGCAAATCCTATTCCTTTTGAAGGGATATGTATTAGACCAAAGGTGTAGGAGTTTCAAGAGACTCCATGAACATGAAATAACTTTTAATTTAGTCTTTGTCTAGCTGTTTCTCTGTGTGCTTCCAGGCCTGCACTATAGTTAGCTGGTTACGGTAAGTTGAATGGCTTTCATGTTTGCATGTCCCAGCATACTAATTCGTGACATTTGTTCCCAGATTGTGCTCACCTTTTTGTACTGTTTCAGGGATACACATTCATATTGTCTCCTAGAATCATAGAACAGCCCAGGTTGGAAGGGACCTCAAAAGATCATCAGGTCCAAACTTTCATGGGAAAAGGGAGCCTAGATGAGATTATCTAACACCCTGTCCAATTGTGTATTGAAACCTCCAGTGATGGGCATTCTACCACATCCCTGGGGAGGTTGTTCCAGTGATTGATTGTTCTCACTGTAAAAAAAAAAAAAAAAAAAAAAAAAAAAAATTCCATCAAGTTGAAATCTCTTCTGATGCAGCTTGTACACTTTGGGAAGCAGCTCATTTTGGGGTCCCACAGTTTTCTGTAACAGCAAAGAACCACAGTTACTGCAGTGTGCAGCTGTACTCTCCCACATGACGAAAGTATAACTCCTCTTTACTGAGCTTGTTCCTCTTTGTTTATTCCTAATTCAGTCCACATTCTTTTGGTAACTGCTGGGACATTTGTGTGATTTGGCATTGTTTGATTCTCAGAGCTTACTCAAAACTTGCTTTGAAGTCAGTGGGATTCTGAATGAAGTCACAGTTTGGTCCATTGCAACTTAGCTGAATCATCACAGGTAAAAGTCACAGTGTTAAGGACTTTATGGAAAAGTGGCATCTCAAAAGTGTAGACTATATTCAAGCGGAAAAAAAAGAAAAACAACCATCATAAATATATATTGGTAAAACCTCTGTGGTTTTACAGGTACCATATACAGGCCTCTTAAACATGTAGTTAAGACCAGAAACAAAACTCTGCGCGGTAGGCTGTTTGAACTAAAAGCCCTAACAAAAAAGGTACATATAATGAATGCATGCACTGTATGAAGTTTTAATTTCAGAATGTAAAAAGCACCTACAGAAATTCACATTGCATAAACGGACCTGCAATTTGAATCAGAAAATGCAGCTTATCTTGATACGAAGTATAACAATTAATTATAAAAACAGTGTTACTTGCCCTCCATTGGCATTCACTGCACTTCTCTCCATTTCACAGAAGCCTTGCCTTGATTTCAGAAAAATCATGGTTTTCTTGATCAATCGTTTCAGGCACGCTCAAGTAAATCAGAATTGGATCAGACCAGCAAGCTGTCAGTACGGAAGTGACTACTAAAATGAAACTGCTTTTGCAACAAAGCAGTTGTGTATGTCCAAACACTGTGTTTTTAGAAGCCCCAGACCTCTAATAGCCTGCAGAAAATTTCTGAGATCTAGTGCAAGCCTTTCTGATAAGAAACATGCTGACATAATTATGCTTTTATTTGAAAGGAACAGCAACAGCTTGTTGTGAAGTATACACACTTCACTAACACTTTGAATTGTGAATTAATATACATAATGAAGTATTACAAAAAAGGGACTTCTCCTTTTCTGCTACCAGAGAATGCTTTCATAATCATATCAAGTTAGTCTATAGGTTTTTTTACTCCTTTAAACCCACTTCTACTGTGTTTGGCAGTATATTTCATTCCCTCTGCAAGTTTGTACTTTATACCTACTTCAGGACCTCTCCAGAAAGAACAAAAGACCACTGCCAAAATGTAGGGAAGCCGGTAAATCTCACAAAGAGTCATCCTGTGGACTTTTACAAGCCTGTGGGTTTCAAAACAGCTCCACCCAGGACTGACCAGGCCGGTCTGTGGAGAGGTCGTTGCAAGAGCAGAACCTTGTATTTTAAGCTGGTTTGTGGAGGATATACTGGGTGTTCAACCCTTCGTGCTGACTATAGCTGGGAATTTTACTCACGGATAGTCACTATACTTGCTAGCACCAGTGGGAATCCTAATGTAGAGAGGCTCTGGTTGTTTTTTGCCTTCAAATTAATCAGCTAATTTAACATTAATAAAAGGCACTGGAGGGTCTGGAGCCTTTTCTAACTGGAGGCTACTACACGTCCACAGAGACTGCTTTGGTGGTGGACTAGCTGGAGGTAAAGATTCCTGGCATTAGGTGATATGTTGTTAACTAGGTCAAAACAGAGCAAATGATGTTTCTGAGATGTGAACCATCAGATTAATCAGCTCTGCTCTCGGAAAACTACATATTCCAGACAGGTTACTGATTTAGCCCTTGACTCTTTCATTCATAATTATGTGGGATGCTGCTGAGTAGACGTAAGATTAGAATGAAATTAAAAGATCATTATAACTGTGAAAAAAAAGGTTTTAAGAGCATTAACCCCTTTTTCCTGTGGATCTGGGTATCGAATTGCAGTCCTGTGTGGATTTTCTGATGACTCATAAGGCTGGGGTTCCCTTTCTCCCAGAAAAGAGGGATAGGTTAACAGGAGCTTTGTCCTCTGCTCAGCTACCTGCTTTGATGAAACTTGTAAGAATATAGTATGTCACAGATCCTTACTCTTCTGTTACGTTTTGGTTGAAATTGCCAGTGGAGTCAAATATTATTGGCAGACTCCCAGATAGGCACACACACGTGTACACACGCAGGGACAGTAGAAGATCGTATCCTTGGGAAACCTATCTAAAAAGGACTTCCAATACAAGTTTCTTTAAATCTATTCAAATTCACGAATTGCGTGAAACAGCTGCACAAATTGTAAGGGGGGCTTAGCTGAAATTTAATTAGCAATAGCACCTTACCTATGCTGTGCTTGAAGTCTGTTCCTAAGGGCATGCAAACTAACTCCCAAAATACAGCAGTGACAGATCTTAGCACTAAAGTGTCTGTTATTCACCTTTATTGTTTAAAGCCACCCAAGTGACTCCCACCTACTGATGGGAAGATGTTGTGCTTCTTTTGTACTCACTAACACCGGATGGCAGTGTACGCAGGTACCCCATATATAGCTCCACTTTTCCATCCTGTGCCTCTAATAACCACTGCCTTTTCCTTGCTGCCAAGCTATTGCTCTCAAGTGAGAAGTGTTCTGCTTTTTTTTTTCTAAAAGCAGTTGAAAAAAGGAAAACGTGCTAGTTACGATTATACACCCTATTCCCAAGTTTTGTTTTAATTCTCTTTTGAGGCTAGCAAGAGGTTTTAGTTTAAATCAAATGTGCCTTGCAAGCTGGCATGCCAAATTCTCTTTTCCCTACCAGAGTTAGTAGTTAAATGTGCCGAGAGGAGCTCAGTGGGAGGCAGGAGATGCTGGTGCTGGGGTAAGACACTGCCAATCTGCAGTAAGGGCCTCGAGCCTGTGTGTGGGGGATGTGGCTATTAGCCCCTGCTGCAAAACTTACTGCTGAGGGCCCACAGCTTTTTCCTTACTCAGGATGGTGGCTGCCAGCTCCTAGCACAGCCAGGGCTTGGTGCATGCTGTACAAAACCTGCATCAGGGCTGTGGTTCCTGTTGGTGCTGTGTGTTGAGGATCTCCTGATACATTATGTTGGACCCTGCTGTTTTGGAACATGCCAAAGGAGTATTGCATTTGCACAGCTCTTAGTTAACTGTCAATGACCCTTCCTCAGCTCCTTATCATTTTTTGGCTTGTCACTGTGTGTGTAACTGCTTTTCTCCCACGTGCTAGCATCTGTGTATGAACTAGCTGGATGATGCATAAGCTAGAAACTCTGTGTATCCGGATGCTAGGAGTCTACAAGACAAAATGTTGAAGACCACTAAAGCAGATCTTTGATCTTATAACAGAAGGCAAAGGATCCTTTTTTATTACTTAAATTCTTGTTTCAGTATTGTGTTGGATGTTGGCTCTTCCTAAATGTCCATGTGGCTGTGGTAGTTAGGAGGGATTGCAATGTCTCCACAACACTGGAATAGCTGGGTTAAATTACTGACCTGTGGTCTGCCTGGGAATATCTTTGGGAAATCAGTTAGTGCACAAACATGGGTCACTGGCAGCTGTTTTTCACATCTTATGCTACAAATATGCATAATGTATTGCTTTCTTTGAGTTTACTTCTGGGTATAACCACAAAACTGGCTTTGAGTCTGTTATATTTCAGTTACTATCTGTGTCTTCATGCTCTTTCTTTCTCCTCTGCCCTTAAGTGCCCCCAAACAGTTGAACTTGTCCGGTATTCTTGGGCTGGAGAGAGGTTAAGAGGAGTGGGTTAATATCTGAAAGCCTTTTCCCTTTTCTCTTTTGATTTAGATGATATTCAGTGGAACAATTGGGTGCTAATTCTTAACAGTGGGTTGCAGACTGCTTTTGAGGTTGGGCACCTTTATAACTGATAGCAGCAGATGGGTATGTATATGCAAAGTTATAGTTACTTGGTGGATTTTATGTAGAGGTTCATGTAGACGTGTTGTTTAATGCTGAGAGGAGCTCAGGTTCAACCTCAGGCTGAAGGTACTTTAGACCATCAGGGGAGCCTTGTCTGGTGTTTCAGTACCTGTGGCACATAGAGAAATTACTGTTGTAAGAGAGAGAAGTATGTAGTGATCTCTAAGTTGTCACAGCAATTATTCTCCTAAATGCAGTGATGGTTAGTGCTGAGCCAAAGTATGGCAAAATGAGCACTAATCTATTAAAAAAAATAAACTCTCCAAAAATGCAACTGAAGAGAGATTGCAGCCTGAGGGGTTTAGAGACCTGCACGTTCACTGGCTCATTGACTTACTCACTCTGCTTGTAAAGTCCAATGCCAGTTTGTTGAATTCAAAACTGTGTAATGGACTTTGTGTTTTGAATGGACAACAAATATGGTCTTACTACTGTCCCCCTCTGAGGCTATTTTTTGCAGTTATGAATAGTTCAGCTTGCTTAGCGTGCAAGACTTCCATATGTTTTACGTATTATTTCTTTCAAGATACCAAAGTATTATTATTAGTTGTCACTAAAGCATTCTTGATCTGAACATTTTTAAAATTTGACTAAAAAATTAGTCACGCTGTCCCACTTTGAGTCAGATGATATGTGGTAGTTCTTATTTTGGTTGCTGATGCAGTACAAATGTTGAAAAATTATTTGGAGTTGTTGTAGAGTGAGCACAGTCATATGAGTTGTACCCTCATCAGAAGAGCCATTTGACTGTGTTAATATCCTGAATCATCTCAAATTGGACCTGATGTCTGATTAATCTGGTAAAATTGTGCAACTCTTTAATAGACTGGGGGTTAAAGGTCGTAGCTGAGAAGAGACAGCCAAGGAGACCACCTTTGTACTCCATTGAACTTGGGATGAGACTGGGACTTCAGAGTCCAGAGGAAAACTCATAGACCAAGGATCGCCGTAGATTAGCAATGCCAAATGCCTGTTTTGCAGCCTTACATTTTTTTGTAGTGAATGCATTAAAGCTATTCCCTTTCTTGATTAATGATTTATCGTTCTAGACTGTTTCTGTAGAAGCCTGCTGCACAAAGGGAAGGGGCAGCAGATCCTGATCTGTTAAGAGGTTCAGTTCTTGTAAGATACAACAAATGTTAACATGAAAGAATGTTTCTTCTGTTATTACATTCTGATTGAAAAGTTGTAATGTCAGCTGGCAATAAAGTCATCAGTAGACCTTACACCAGTCAATGAGGAACTGAGTAAGAAGCTTTCCAGATCACACATTTGTATTCCCTACTAACTCCTAAATGTGGCTATTGCTGCCTACTGTCCTGATCAGTGTTTCTTTCTGTAGATGACTGATGACAATCTCGGTACTTACGTAGGCCCTGTTGGCTTGTATATCTTGACTTTCCTAAAAGTATGAAACACTTTCAGCACAAAATAAAATTTAACTTACAGTAGTTCTGTTTCAATGAAATGCTGTGTTAGGCAACATAGTATAAACACTATTAGGAAAAAGCTGACAATAGAGAAGGGAAAGGGACTTGATACAGACAGGAGATGACGGACCTACTACTCCTCAGCTGCACGCACCTTGCTGGCATTTTGCCTGCAGCTCCTTGGCTGGGGTTACGTCTGGCGATACACAGCAGGTGTCGGAGCTCTAAGACTGGGGAGAGTCAACTCCTCAGGAGCCATGTATCCAGCATCACCACCATGCCTTAAGACTCGGCTGTATCTCCTGTTCTTCGTCAGAGTAAGGAAACCTGTAGGAACCTGTGTGCAGATCTCTCCTGTGATCTGTTCCCAGACATCTACTAGCTCTTGGGAAAATATGTTGCAATTATCAGCTAGAGGAAACCTGGGAGCCAAGAAAATTGGCCACTCTTGGTCTGGAGTAGCCCTTAGTAGTTGCTTCTAGGAATGAGCACGTTTGTTTTCTGATTTAATAAAAAATTACAGATGACACAGTGGTTCTGATCAGTTTTAACTTTGCTACTTTGTGGAAATAAAAAACTCCAGTTACATCCAAACATCTGATTCCTCAGTTGGAAACTCAGTGGAATTTGTCTCTGCTTCCCTTTCTTTTGAAGATCCCTGCCTCTCTGATAATGTGAATTGGCATACATCCCCTTGAGTGATACTTCTCACAGACACCACAAAAATACTTCTTAGTATAACTATTCACTTTGAAATGGTGTGATATAACAGTTAAGATCTTTCAAAAAGTTATTTCTTCAAATTTCTTTACACTTCTAATGCTTAAAGATTGTGATATGACAACTACTTTGAGTCATTCTACTGTCTTTTTTGGAAGCATGCTGCTAGGGGCTACCAATATGTTGCTAAATTGTATTCCACTTAAAAAAAAAGATAAAAGCAGGTACAGGAAGGTCATGAGTGATGCACAAACATGTTGTAAAAATTAAGGAATTGCACTTTTGCTGAAGATGCTCTTTAAGAACAGTTTTGTACTATTCTGATCTGAATATTGTAAGTCTGTTTGTGGGTGGATTGTTTATTGTTGTTTGTCTGTTTGCTTTGACAGCTTCAATCTAGAAGTATTCAATGGCTGATTCCACTTCCTTGAAAATGTAAATTGAAAAATGAAAATTGTGGCTACTGCAGTTCTTCATATTTAACAAAAATGAGAAGGAAAAGAAACAAGTCTAGATATGTCAGTGTATGGTAATGTTATTGCATAAATTAGTGCACATAATACAGCCAGTAAACAACATTGAAAAGAATAAATGTGATGGGAAAGACCATTCTGGACCACTTGTCTATGGAGTTAACATCAGTCAAGTCAGGGATCTTGACTTTGATCTGGGATGCCCTTCTTCGTAAGCGTCCTTTTTTATGAAGCCTGTGCCTGTCCAGAGTGCTCCTGCCGTAGAGCTCTCTGCTGGAAGTGGCTCTTCTGTACTGCAGGCTGGCACTGTCGTACACGTACGTGGTGGCTTGGGTGTCACGGAGGCTTGTGAACACGTCTGAGCTGCTGACGTCATTCCTTATGTCAAGTGGGCTAAGCAGCATGTTTCCATGAGGATCAACCTATGTGAAGGAAGGAACGTGAATTAGATAAGTTCCTCAACCAGCCCAAGCTGTCTCCCAGATGGGTGGGTACCTTCTGGCTCTACTTGCTGAGGGGCTCCTGGGACTGCAGGGACAGTCGCATCTTGTCAACAGAAGTGCAGAGATGCTGAATATGCTTTCCTGACTAGTATCAAATCAGCTATTAAGCATCTAAGCGTCTTTCATCCTGACCCAGCTCCTTGGTCTGGAGCATTTTAACTCAGTTATCTCATCCTCCATAAAGGAACATTATTCTACTTTTATCTTTCACTTAGATCATGGCATTTATGAAACACCGAGGTTTAATGTCTGGTGACCTGACAACCTAAGCTTTCATGTACTCAAGATGAAAATAAAATGTTCCTGTCTCTGTCAGTTTTATAGAGTTTTATACAGTTTTAGTGCTGTGGGTTAGTTTCCAAAACAGTTTTGTGATGATGGATTCATCATACGAAGAACATGTAGGTACATGTGCATTTTATCAGTTATTGTAAAAGGCTTGTGATGTAATTAATTTTGGAGAATTAATCTCTTGTAGAGATGGAAATCCTTACTCCCTGCAGCATACCATTAACTTGCTCATCTGCCGATAGACTAATCCATTTTACTCAAGGAAACCTTACATGTAATTGCGTTTTTAAATGTTGGTACCAGAAGTAGTTATTTCAAATACGTTTATTTGGGCTGTTAGTTAGTTAGGGCACCGTTTTAAGTACTTGAGTAAAGAACTAGAAAGTGAAACCGGTATATATGTGTCTGACACAAACTATATATACACACACACACACACACACACACAAATGTTTTAATATAATCTCCATTTTTCATGCATGAGTGTGATAGCTGCATTACTACAAAGAGTTTACTTTTTCACTCATCTTTAGGTCTACAAGTCTGCAATAAAACCTCTTTCAGGAAGAGGTTTTTGATGTTTCCAGGATGACTTCTGACTTCCCCATAAAGATTTCCTAGATATTTCAAATTCCCAGATACTTAAACTTCCACTGTAGCTTATATGAGGGAGATACACACCAGGAAACAGACCTCTTACATGAAACATTTAAGACTTTGCCTTGAGGCTTACTATTAAAACAGTTTTTCCTAAAGTGTGGCCTTACGCCTGCCCCAAATATACCACAGTCGACACCAACGCTGTCTGGGGATGCCTTCATTCAAAAGAAAAAGAAAAAAAATCACCTGTTGACAATATTTAGTCTAGTGAAGCACCTGTGATATGCCATGCATTATTCTTGCTCTGGGCTTCATCTTTTTAGCAAGATATAGCAGCGTGAGGAATTGGTATAATAATCTACAGCAAATTTGAAACATTCAAGGAAAAATTCCAAGTACAGCATACAGGGAAAATCCAGTCTCCACGGCCTGCGGTGGAGGAAAGCTGGAAGCCAGTGAAAGCCTCCGTTCCACCTGGCAGTGCGGAAGGTGTTCCTTCCCATTGCTGGGGGGAGAAAAGGTTGCGTGATGACGGCTGGCACATTTACACTGTGCCAGACTAAGTATCTGCTAACTGAAAACAAAGAAGCGAAGGGGCTGTTTGTACAAAAGCCTCTCAGGAGAGCGATGGGGAAAGAAGCCTTCTAAAAGGAGTAGTGGAGTCACCACAGACATAAAATTCACTTAGTCAGGTTTAGCAACTGATTCTTTACACACTGAAATGAGTATTCAGTGGGAATGACCCAGTTTCCACCACTGTTTTAGTGGGAAAAACTTGCATATTCTGGGTTAGAGAGGCCAGCTGATCACAGACCAGCATGGTGTTTGCAAAGTTGACTTGAGATATGGGCTACACACGTTCTACTTTTCAGGTCAGGTCTTCTAATGTATGCAGAAGGAAGATCTAAGCTAGTGATTCCTCCTCTCCAGAGGACTGCTGTAATTATGGGACTATTCATTACTTACAAATTCTGATGTTTTCCATGGAAAAAGCAAAAGTCTCAGATTTATAGTGGCCTTACAGCATCCTTGTAAGGGCCTTATAGCGGCCTTCCAGTACTTAAAGGGGGCCTCCAAGAAAGCTGGAGAGGGACTCTTTATCAGGGAGTGCAGTGACAGGACATGTCGTAATGGCTTTAAAATGAAAGAGGCTAGATTTAGATTAGATATTAGGAAAAAATTCTTTACTATGAGAGTAGCGAGGCACTGGAACAGGTTGCCCAGAGAAGCTGTGGATGCCCCATCCCTGGAGGTGTTCAGGACCAGTGTGGATGGGGCTTTGGGCAGCCTGGTCCAGTGGGAGGTGTCTCTGCCCATAGCAGGGGAGTTGGAACTAGATGGTCTTTAAGGTCCCTTCCAATCCAAACCATTCTATGATCCTATGCTTTCTCTCCAAGTAAAATGAGATTAAAAAAAAAATATATCAGAAGTTTTGATGGTCAACCTTTTCAGTTTTACTGAATAGCTCCTTGAGCTGTCTTTGATTGCATCATCTAATGTTTAAGCTAGTTTACTTTAGTGTTGTAATAGTAGTAACAGTAGTGCAAGCATCATTAAGCAGTTATCATGGCTTCTCTTTTGTGAAGACAACTCATGAGTGCTTACAATCTAAATTGATTCATAGCGGTGTTTCTCAAACTAATATGCTTTGACAGTTTATTACAAAGCAAGCAGCCTATGAGTTCCTAAGTTAAGTGTTATTAAGTATCCTGTTATTTTTTTAAAATCAGTTCTATTTAGATCATTTTAGGCAAGATGATTTGTATACTTCATGAAACAATTCAGTCTTTGAATTGCAGGCTTTGAAGAGCAAAGGGCCTTACACTGATCTCTAATAAATTAGCTCAGATAAGTATAAAAGCCCTTCTGATGTACCTGTGTCAAAATCTCTGCTTGTGCAACATGAAGTTGGGCTAATAGTTAAAAAATAAAAAAGTTGGACTGACAGTTTCCACGTCTTAAAAAACCCTTTCAGAATATACTGAAGTTCACTCCAAAATGTCTGTAAAACTTGTGCAGCTGAGATTTTGTTACTGAAGCACAGGAATCCTACAAAATCCTGTAGGAATCTGCAAAAAGTAGAGATTGTTAATAGATCCCCAATAGAGACTTGCTATTGGTTTTGTTTATGTTAATGTTGGAATGAAGTAAGAGCAAATACGTGCATAGTAAAAACTGTAAATTACCTGTCTTAAAATCTTTTCTCCCTTACTACAAGGTGGAGTGTGGCTTGGTGTGCTGGAGGAAGCCTGAGCATCAGAAACAGCCAGCAGGTTTTAACTCATTCCACCCCGTGTGTCTGAGATGAGGCTTTTTCCCCACATCAGGCATGTGCTGCACTTGAACAGTCTTTGGCACACTGGCATCAGATGGCCTGACAAGAAATAGGGATGGAAGAGGTGGGCTGAGCCCAGGCTCTGTCTACTCCTCCGTTTTCTGGCCAACTAGCTGGCTGCTGGCATGGAGAGGAGCATCTCAGCCCTTTCCTTAGGTAGGAAAGATGAGCTATATCAAGCCCTGAGTAGTTCTTCCTTGCTTGGATATAAGCCATTTATCCTTTCAAATACTTCATGTTCCTTAACGGAAATGCCCTTTGGTATATTGTTATCCTCGAGCATTTTCAATTTAGGCGGATCATATCTTAAATCTTACACTTAAATTTTGCAAGACATTGCTTGTTTCCTGAAGACTGCTGCGTAAAGGAGTCTCAGGTTTTCTCCCTGTAAAATGTAAAGGCATCAAAAATCACATAATTTTTGCTCTTTGAAAGTGTGCATGAATGTGACTTCCTGAAGTATCTGTGATGCTTAATCTCTGCTGATTTAGCACAGACTTAGGTCTGTGTGGCTGAGGACGATCAGACTCTACCATACAGAAACACAACAGTGCCATTTGCTGGCAATAGGCTGGTGGAGAAAGGCAGTGCTGGAGACTCAAGGATAAAGTTCCCAGTCAGGACAGAGATGAATCCTGCCCTAAATTTTATTACATAAACTGGCCATTGCGGGGATGAAAACAGGATTTCTTGCTTAACAGATATTCTTTTACCTGCAGTAAAGGTATCACAATCTCCTCTTCAAAGAAACAGGTTATACTCAACAGGGATAAAATTATTCAGGTGTGGATTTACTTGAAGGTTGAGTTAGCTGCCTGGTCGTGTGCTCCCTTCCTTTTCTCCTTCCAGTAGCCACTGTACTGGAAAATCATATTTCCCTTGGAGCCTGTGGCTGGTCTCTGGCTCTACATCATGGATGTTTTGAGGTTCACAGAAGGTTTGGAAGGAAGGTATGATGTCGTGCAGAACTGGGGAACAAGAGACCACTTGTCACCTGCCTTGTGTTGTGATTTATGAGCTCCTTGATAGCTCATTCCCTTTCCCGCTTGCATTATGATTGCATCCTATCTGTTTTCATGCTTACGAGACATCTTCTGTGTAATGATTATTCACATTAAAATTTTCTGGGGAAACAGAAGCTGTTGCACACGTGGATCATCTAAATATTTTCTTTATGGATTGTTTGTCCTATTTATCCATAATTATGGTGGTTTCCTCAGTGACATCTTGCTTCGACAAATGGACAAGGAGATATAAGCAGTTTTTATGTTTTATTCAGAGAAACAGAAAGCGTGTTTGCTACATTTTTTTTTTTTTTTGGTGTGTGTGTGTATTAAAAAATTAAAATGGCATAAATTGTGAAACTGGAGAGGCCTTATTTTCGCTTTCTTCAGTCTGTAGAGCAAAGAGCAACTACATATGAAACAGTAGGATGGTGTCGGTTTCCATCTGGTCTTCTCTGTGTTAGTATCATGGTCAGTTTGCTGAGTGATGTTTGCATATCTAATGCTTTTGTTATCTGGTGAAGGAAGTCAAACTCTTTTAGTTGGGAGGGTTGTATGTCGGATGGAAATAAACAATATCTTCACCTAGCACAAAAAAAGGAAGCACTGTTACATATCTTCTATTGGTTATAGGTCCCTGTATGGATATGTGATACAGGTAAAGAGTAAAGGGAATAAATATCCTGTAGCTGTACATACTTACAGCTGTACTTCTTTTGAGTTCTGAAAAAGCTTTTCCCTGCTCCAGTACAGTCTACCATAACATCAATGAAATATCTCCAAAAGATGGTAGAGAGGGGCTGGAAGGTGTCTTCACTAGAGACCACACATGCTTTGTGTGTCCCTCTGCTCCAATCACATGCATTCTGCCTGCTGAAGACAGAAATACTACTGTTGGACATCAGCATTTCCATGCTGAGTAAAATGAATGCTCACAAGGTCACACACTGATGCGCCTCCAGTGGGATAACTAAATTCACTGATACCTGTTCAGGTGTCTGTGTATGTATATGTGTACCTATACACATAGATACAGATATACATATATGTATATCTAAAATCACAAACCTGCACTGTACAGACAGAGAGCACTCTATTCACTTAAAACATTCTCAGTATCAGAATGGAATTGCAGCCTAAAGTGTGGACACTTACAAATCCTTGTACAAGATGTACGTGCTTTACATTTGCTGTCAGAAAAATGCTGGTGTATGTATGTTGTGCTCTGAAAAGCTCAAGAGCATACGTGAACCTATTCCATCTCTTTCCGGTTACTGTTCTTGGTATAATCTTTACCAACATAATATTTAGAAAAAAGCTCTTATTTATGAGCTAAGGCTTTTTGTTATTCAAACAAACTAGCCAAATGAGTAAGAAAATGAGCTTACCTGTGCACCGAGTCTCTTATCCTGACTCAGGTGAGTGCACTGGGGCCCACATAGCCAAGGCTTCCCTCTTCATCATGAACCCTTGTTGTGCTTTTTTTCACCTAGGCTGGGTTAGCCCAGGAGCTGTGGAGGTAGCTGGTCCCAGTTTGTGGATTTTGTTGTTGTTTTTTTCTTTCCTTCCTTATTTTCTGCAGAATCAGGTAGACAGTATCTACACACAACAGTCCAAAATGGGAACAACAATCCATATCTCCTCAGCTCTGTGGAGGACAATACTTTGTGGGACCTTGGAGATTGCTGCAAGCCTGAGCTGAATTTGTGCATCCACTGTAATAAAGCATCTCCTACATATTGGGACAGGAAGCAAATGCAGGTAAGGACTTTTAATGGTCTCATGAGCTCACTGGGACTAAAAGCATGATGCTTAGCTGCAGTGGTGTGACTGCTGGGACACAAGACATCTACGTGGACACACAACTCTAGCACTAATAAAATACCACAATTTCAGAAATGTGCTTCCTGACATGTATGTGAAATTGCAACCACCCGTCAAGCTAATGGCTTACCTGTTAAGAGTTTGTGTTAGTCTCATTCTTCATGCTGAACAGAGAGCTCAAATACATTTTTGTCCAAAAGTTATCACCTCAGGCCACAACAGTACAGAAGTTTATAAGGTAGTTTACAAGATCCATCTAGATACTTGGATGGAATATATTGTAAGAAAATCAGAGAGCAGGAATAAGTCTTTTGGTTCATTATGATATGTATATTCTGCTGAATCAGGCTGGACAAAATATACTTGAGGGAAGTGTTATTTCTGAAAACCTGGGAAAAACTGGAATAAGTTTATGGAAGTCTGCAAGTGCTTAGTGCTTTTTTTTTATAAGAAGGAATAGCTGTGGTCTGCTTGAATTTAGCCTGAGGGAAAAATCCTAACATCTGTGAAAGCTGTTATAATCTGGCAGGATTCTCCTTGCATTCCTGAGAATTCAGTGGTGTGAGCTTCATTCAAGACTCACTGAAACAACAGTATCTGTCTTTGCTTTCTATTTTTTGATGAGGTTTCTGTGTACAAAAGTGAACTGTATATTAAACGTTTATTCTGTACCAACTTCTATAGCAAAGTCCATCTTTACAGTTGAAATGGTAAATGTTTGTTTCTTTGTACACCTGTTGTTTCTTCTGTGCTGCAAAGAAATGCTTGTTCTGAATAGTCATTTGCATTTCATGTAGTTCCTTACTCTGTTTTCAGTTGAAGACCGAACAGAAGACTGAACAAACCATGTGTTGCTGTAATCTCCTTAAAATATAATTTTTCTCTAGACAATCTTAAATGCTTTTGCATATGTGTTCAAACTGCATTTCTCTCTATGATCATATTCATCAACATTGTCACAGCAGAAATAATGTTTGAAAAGTTAGCTTGAACATTTTACCTGGGCTCTAGTTGTTTCCAGCCTGTTCTTCTTGCCTGTAGCATGTCCTGCCCTGTCTGCTGTCTTTTTCTGACGCTGGGGTCCTTTCCCAAAGAATATATAGTTTACAAAGGCATATTCCAGCAAGGCCAGAAACACAAACACAAAGCATCCCATCAGGTAAATATCTATTGCCTTGACGTAGGGAATCTTTGGCAAGGTCTCCCTGAGGTGGGTGCTGATGGTGGTCATGGTCAGCACAGTTGTGATTCCTGCAAAAGGAAGAGGTGTACATTGACTAAAAAGACAGTGAAGGAGATATGAGTGTGACAGCACTGCTCACCTGCCACGCACTTCTGATGCCAGTGGCTTAATTATGTCATCAGGTCCTTAACAGCTAAGGGAATGGATTTCCCAGAACCAGAAAGGAAGATATCACTGGTAGGAACTTACTGGCACCTCACTTACTCTATGTAGCATAATTAAGTAATCCAAGTGTCAGTGAATGAAGACACGGTGCATTTATATATGCTGAATATGCCTCCTTTTTAACCAGTGTATTACACAGTAAGATCTGCAGGCCTGCTGACAGCACCTTCCTTTGCTGTTCACATGCAACAGAGGCTGAATGAAATAGCCTTCGAGTGTCCAGGCTATCTTAGTACATCTTGCCTTAATTTTTCCAATAACTTTCCAATAATTTCCAATAATAAGGGAATAGTGCAGCTTAGAGAAGACACTGTGGTGTTCGCTGACTTGGATAGCAAAGAGTCAATCACTATGCAAGGAAACACTTCTCACTTTATTTACAGCAGTAGCCGTGTTTGACCCATAGAGTAGCCTGCATTGGCCTGGGGAACTGGAATAAGTATCCAACTTTTGACTGAAAACGTAGGACTGAAAGCAGAAAGGGAAGCTTTATGATAAAATGATGGTCTTGGGTGAGGAGAAGGTGACATGCTTGTGCCAAAACAGCTTTTCCTGTTAAAGGGGTGCTCTGAATTAAAGCATTTCTATCTCATTGGGTTATCCATCATTGTATGGTTTTTTTTGTTGTTGTTGTTTTTAGCTGGATGAAGTTATTTTTTAGTCTGCCCTAATCACAGGTCATTAATGTATCTAGATAATATCTCTAGGCACAGGCATAATGAGTTGAATTTACAGAGTCGTGGGTCAAACCAGAGGTGGCACAAAATGGTTGTCTGGCATTGTGATTCGAAATGTGCATCTTAAAGCAGAGGCGGCGGCAGAAGATCTTGGTTCTTATGGTAAGTTGTAGGAAAGAAGATGGTATGGGGAATGAGCTACTGTGTGGGTGAAACAGGGTTATTTGGTGTAAGTTGGTTTCCACTGGTCTCTATAGGATCTTGTGCATTCATTTCAGCCACACATCCCGCTGGAGGTGACTCTTTTTAACAGCAAAGAAATGTTGATGCAGCACAGTGTAGACACCCTTAGATATTAGAATTAGACCTTCATGCATAAGTTTGGAAGCAAAATGCTTTTGGCCTGATCCAAAGACCATTATGGCAACTGGAAGTCAGTCAGGATCCCAACCTAAGTGCAGAGCCAGAACATCAGACATAGGCAAGGTGGCATCTGCCCGCCTTCCCAACAGCAAAGACCCTGCGCTGCGCAGCGTCAGACCACAGTTACTGCTTCCGAAATCAGTTGCATGGAATCTGTGCTGCTGTGCTCAAAGGCAAGAAGTACCTATGTATTGCAGTGATTTTGAAAGTAAGTTACCTAGAGCAACTCTGGCTGCAGAGGCATCATAATTGATCCAAAAAGACACCCACGACAGAATTGTGATCAACGTGGAAGGCATATAGGTTTGCAAAATGAAGTAGCCAATATTTCTCTTAAGCCGGAAGCTAAGTGATAACCGAGGATATGCTCCTGAAAGAAAGAAGCCACACAATGACTGATGCCTAAGAAAAGCTGGACATTGATTTTTCTGGGTTGGAGGGGGGAGCTTTTTTAACTAGCCAGTGCTTACCTGTTGTGAACTCCACTCTCTTTGATACCATCTTGTAATCAACGATAGAAAATTGTGGGAGCTCGATGTTAGTAACTCCAGTTACTGCAGACTCTCCTCCATTCCAGTAAAATTCAATATCATCGGTAGTGTATCCATCTGAAACACAGGCACAGTTCAGCTACTGATTTTTCTTTTGGTTTCATTGCTTATCTTAAATAGTTGCAGTTAAAGTGGAAGGAGCTGCTCTTGGTCAGGAATGCAGCCTTCTGTTGTGCGAAATTTCTGCTATACAGAAGCCACTTTGACTTCTCTGTGCCCAGGGGAAGCTTCTGAGTGTGGAAAGTGAGAAAAGAGAAAACAAGGACAGAATTTAAGATTAAAGATCAATTTTTTAGCTAGCTCTCTTAATACGGCTTTTAGTTCAGACTTGAGCTGCTCAGTTTACCAACCGACTGATAAAACATTAGGGAAACTTTTAAACTGGTTAGGAGGATTTCTGACAGAAAACCAGGTTCAGTGTCCAGCTTTGCTTTCAATTTCCTATGCAGCCTGTGACAAAACACAGAGTTTGGATCCAGCGGAGGCAAAGATGATTCCAGAAGAATTCAGAAGCCTGTACCACCATCTGACACTGTCTGAGCTGTAGTTACCCCTTTGATATTCATAGAGTGTTTTATATTTTAATTAGACCACGCCATTGTTGATCTTCTGTTACAGAAGTATTTCCTATCTACTTTAAAACTAGTGTGTTTCTTCTCCTTTAACAGTGATGTTGATTATTTTTCATTTAATTAAAAATTAATCTGCCATTCTACCATTGGGAATGTTAACATCATTGTTAGCATTTTCAGATACCTTTTGATTAAACTCAAAAGTGGCTTAAGTGGCTAAGTTTCAAAATCCCACAACTGATGACATTTTTGAACTAATACTTAAACTGCTTTGAGTTTATTGCATGTTACTACTTTCTCCAGATATCTACTGAAGGAGAGAACACTATCTCATCCAGTTTTAGACTTCTCCTTCAGGTGAGAGATTTAATCGGCTTTAAATCATACAACACAGATCAAATAGAAACGTGAGTTTGAACTCAAAGCTTTAGAAAACTTGACAGCGGTTTCGCCAGCTGAACAAACCACAGCGTCAGAAGCCTCTGCAGAGTTAGGAACTTATCCTTCTATATGCACTGGTGATGAATTCTCTAGCTAGGCAAATTAGACTTGAGATGTCTTTTCCTATGATAGTGCCCGGTAATAGCCTCGTCTCTGGAAGGCTGCCCACACGCAAAACAGGTCTGTAGTTTCCCTGGGGACGGTCAGAGGAGCTCTCAAAACTTGCTGCTGGGCTTGAGAGACCGCTTAGAAATTCTGCAGTTATTGAACAGCTATCTTTTGATGCAAACATACAGTGACGGATTGAACAAGGTTACGTGCTCACATCTTATTTGTGAACTGTGCCATGGTTTGCTAACTGTCTGAATTGCTGCTGAAAGCGTGCTAACCTATGTAATATGGATCACTGCTGTTTGCTTAAACTTCTGTGCTTCCCATTACTTACTTAATTGATTTGGAATAACCCATCTCAGGGTTGTCACACAGGGCGCTCGGCCTGGCTGGCTTTCATTGCTTTCAGGTAGAAGCCTAGAAGCATCTCATTGCAAAAGGCCAAGACAGCTACTTGATGGTGGGGCTTCAGCAACTGCTTTAAAGGCATGGCACGCAAACCATGGGGCCACCACGAGCACGTGGGTGGAGTAATACCGAATGACTGAAGCAGGAAACGGAGACTGCTCAGTCTGTTCAAAATGTCAGGGAACTGTTAAATTCATTCTCTTGCAAATCTGTATTATAAGAATCTCTCTTGAATATTTCCCTCTTTTTAGAAAGATGCAGCAGAACAGAGGAAAAGGTAAGCTATCATCTCGTACTGAAAGCATACTGATTATCTCTCGGCTCGGTACCACAGACATCCTCTACATGAGGTACCAGTCGTAGTTATTTCTTTGTCTTTAGGGGCTAGTACTAGAAAGAAGAAAGGTGTGGGCACTACCCAAAAGTTTCATGAGTACTTGCTGCAAAGCGAACCAGGGGAAGGTTTAGATGTGAGAATCAGTGGTTCTGCTTCAGAGTGTGGAAGGAAGCGATGAACCTGATTCTTCTGCGCTGTGCCATCAGCTGTGGCCCTTTTCACACCCCTCCCTCCAATTTCACCCCAATTCTGCCTCTTCTGTGGCCAGTGCACACTGGAACCCAGGTCAGAGAGGACCCAGGAACAGTGTCCAGCACCCAGCAAGCCCTGACTTCATTCTCTGTCCTGAAAGGAGAATTATTGTTGATTTACTTGCTAAGATCAGAATGGTACCCAATAAACACCGGAGATATCAGAGGGCAGATTTCAAAATGAAAACAGGCATACTTTTCTGCAAAAGGTTTGCACTGTGTTATGGGTGTAGTGTGTGGTGATGCCGGACCTCTGCAAAAATAGATTACCAGAGTTTTGTAACATAGACAAATGTGCTTTTCATTAGCTTGGAAAGGCTTCTACACCTTTGGCTAAATTGTTACTGCATGACAAGTAGAACTACAAAGTTATAAACTCAGCTGGCCAAAAGCAGGAGCCTTGCATGGAGGATCTCAGCTGATGACAAACCAGCCCTGTTGGCAGGCCATGCCTTTAACCATTACAAGCTCAAAAAAGACTTCCAAACACCGCAAAAATGGATCGAGTGT
The DNA here is from genome assembly GCA_013399475.1 of Chauna torquata. Classification (NCBI taxonomy): domain Eukaryota; kingdom Metazoa; phylum Chordata; class Aves; order Anseriformes; family Anhimidae; genus Chauna; species Chauna torquata. The sequence goes on along the minus strand of VXAL01011440.1, from coordinate 123,031 downwards.
GAGCTACAGCTGTTTCTAACATGCTGATTTGTTCACTGAATTTACTCCAGTTAAAACTGGGGGAAATTACAGGGAACAGCTAATGACTTTCATTCGGGAGCATTCACGTTTGTTAGCTCCGATTCTAGCAGCGTAACCGAGCAGGAACACGCTTCTGTCACTTTGGACGGACAACGCGATCGGGATTTCCTCGACAGCCGCTGCAACAACCCTGCTCGGCACCGGCAGCGTGCGAGCGCTCCCCGGGCCTTCCGTTCCCCGACGCGCTGCGGCTTTTGCCGCCCTTCCCTGTGCGGGGCGCACAAGGGTTCCCCAGCTGCGTGGGAGGCGCTGCCCTCCCGGCCCCTCCGGCCCGCAGCGCGGGGCGGGCGGTACCGCGGCCCCGCGGCGGGCCCAGCGGCCACGCGGGGGCGCCCACGCACCGCGGAGCGCGGCCTCCGGCCCCGCGCCCGCCCTCGAGGTTCCCGGGATTTCCGCGTGGCCTTTGGTTGACCTAATTAGTAAGTGACTGCCAGGATTTTTTTTTTTTTTTTTCCCCTCGTTATTATCGATGAAGCTTCCGCGAAAATCACTTCATCTGTTAAAGCCTTGTTTGTTTGCTAGGTTCGTTCCCAGCTTCGAAACCATTAAAATATGTTTTATTGCTCAGCTCCAGATATTAAACTTCTGCTTCCTAGAAAATAATGTCTAGGAACGGTAACACAGTCCTTGATGTGTTGACACTTCATTTGGTTTGCTTCTGGACCAGCAGCTGAGAGCTTAAGTGAAAATACTTATGCAGAAGTACCACAGGTCTAGAAAGTAACTGGATTCAAGCATGGCAAGAAGTAGGTCATGTATAAATCTTACTGTTTTTAGGAAAAAAAAAAAAGTTTTAGAAATGTTGCTGACATTGTGATATTGCTGAGGTTAACGGTGTATTAGATGTTAAAGTCACCAGGCTGCTTTATTTTCCACTGCAGCTTTTACCATCTCAAACACCTCCGGGTTGAATAAAGATTTATATTACATTAACTTCACAAATAAAGTCATGTTTCTACTCTTATTGCCAGTTCCACAGAGATATACAAATGGAGCCCCCTTTTCCGTCTGCTTCTCCATGGTAGGCAGCTCCAAAACACCGGGCAAAAGGATCTCTTCCTTAGGGATCTGGGTCTAAATAGGGCATTTCAAAAGAGTATTTCCAGACTGTGTGCCCTAAACCATCCAACTCTGTGTAAGGACGTGAGGCTGGAGCCCAACCTTTTTCTATCACTACTAGATCATCCCTTTCCTAACAACTTGGTCTTCGGTTGCTGAATGCATTTTTACAGTATCATTTTTCTTGTTTTATATAGTTAGTATTCCTGTGACAGAATTAATGAAAATAAAACATTTCTTCTGCACACCACTGAGGTGATCCATACAGTGGTGAATTGATGGTTTCAACTTAAACCCAATGTGAGACTGGGGCACCAGAGATCTGAAGATCTGTTTTGGAAAGCGATGTCATTAGTTAGCATTAAGGTGGTAGAACTGCTTGAAATGGCTCCCTGTTGCTGTGTTAGAGTGGGTGTTTATATCTATACATGACTTTTTAAATTTTATTTATTTTTTTTCACTGAGGAATACAGGCTGACCCGAAGGAAGGCAGCCTTTTACTTTCTATAGGCAGATGTCAGATTGTAACTGGGGATATGAGTCAGAATTTAGCCTAAGCAATATTGACCCAAATGAACACTTGGTTAGGTTGCTAACCAGTACTACAAATTGTCAGTTATTTAAGAAGGTTTGTCAAATAAAAATAAATTTAACATATGGAGGAATCATTCCATCCCGGCTGGAGATATCACTTCCTATCTATTAGAAGCAGAAAATAAATGTTGTTACTGCATAAAGTCACTCTTACAGCATTATAATCTAGTTCAGGGAGTGAAATGTAACCTTGCCTTACTTTGCAAACACCTTTAATATCAGTTCTTTGTTACTTGTTTTCTTCTTTTGCTTCTTTAACTTTTTACATCTCATTTGCCATTGAGACTCATACAAAGTTGGAAGTCCTTTGGGACAGGAATGGTTTGGTTTTGCTTAGTATCTCCTTAATCGCTAACACAGCAGGACTTCTTGGTATTACTGTAGTCTCAATAGATGGAAACATTTCAGGGCCTCTTGAAGGCTGCTGGAAGAGTCGTGTGAGTAAGCAACTTGTACTAAAAATGCTTTACCATTTGTCTCCTTCTGGATTATGCCAGTGATGTCAGAGGACCTACTGAGTCTAAAAAAAATATAATGCAGTTCACAATCAGAAATATACATTAATGTGCTTTATCTAGTACGGCTTTCATGGGCAAAAGTATCTCTTATAGGGCACACTGGTATTTTGATTTTTTTTTCCTGTTCACTAGTAATAATTTCATTCTCATTAGCCATAAACAAGCAAATCAAGGAATTATTAGGAAAGACATGGAGAGCAAATGCAAAATTCTTTGTTTGCACTTTCATGTGCTTTCCAATCCATGTTGTGCTATATCATCACTATTAAATGCAGTTTTCTTTCTTTCTTTCTCAAAAATAGGTGTACTAAATTGGCTACACAGAAGGGCCAGTGAGATGATTCAGGACAGACTTGCTTCCATGGAAGGCAGGACTGACTCAGTCATGATTCTTCAGCCTGGGTATGAAGGGACTGAGGGGATGTTATGACAACAGTCTATGAGATCGTGAGTTAGCATGGTGAAATTGAACAGGAAACAATTAGTCACCATCTCTTACACTTCCAAACCAAGAAGGCAACAAATTGCATTGCCTTGGCTGGTTTGGAAGAAATACGGGGAAATACAATGTACAGATGAAATGCAGAACTCATTGCACAAGGTGATGTGATGTCAAAAGTTTGTGCTTGTTCAGAAGCTATCATAAATTCATGGAATAAAAATCTATCGAGGTTATTAAATATAATTGTAATATAAATATAATTAAATATAATGTCACTATTTCTGACCTGAAGTCACAAACTGTGGAACACTAACTGGAGAAATTTACTACTGGGGAAATATCATTACGTGTATCCTATGTTCTGTTCTAGCTTCATAGACATGTGCTATTGGCCCCTGTCAGAGACAAGATGATTGGCAAGGTAGACTTTCCATCTATGACAGTACAGATATTAAGGGTCTGATAAGTTCCACTGCAGCCAGATCTGTCTGTCTTATGTCTTTCACCTTTACAACTCATGTTTTTACTTCATCACCGGAGTGATGATTTTCAGCTCAACGCTGAGTGCCTCTAACTCTACAAATCTTTGTGTAATTGATGTAAATTAAATTGCAATTGGAAAACCTTGTTCATGCCCATGCATTTTGTGTAGTAATAAGCAACCTGCCCATAGTAACTCACTGGCTAAAGTGTCACGGAAAACTTAGAGGTCTCTCATATGCAAATAATTTAGCAAGCAGTGCCAGTGATATAACTTGGACTTGAGGCATTTTGATGACTTGTTGTCTCAAAACTAGCAGCAATGACATTGCTTTTTAAACTTTTTAAATGAAGCAAATGTGCAATACGTGCTCCAGGCTAGTTAACAACTGAGCAGCGTCTACTCGTGCAGATGGGATATTTGTGTAATTGTGCATGTAACACGTACAGATGCCCAACTGCTATTTACAGACCAGCCCTGGTAAGTACAGCCTTCATACATTGGTTTCTAGATACTTCTAGCTAGTTTCTCAGCTTATAATCTAGCTTCAGCAGCTCTGTGCTGGACTTTTAAAACGGAGCTTTAGTGACTTTGGTAGTTAAAACTGCTGATGATCTGTTTGCTTAACTGCTTCCGTGTTTCTCGCTTCCTGGCCTGAATACTATTCTCCTGTGAGGCTGAAACCAGCAAAATTCTGAAGTCACACTCATGTTTTTATCTGAAGGCTAGACAGCAACTGGTAAGAGCAGAAGCTACGCATGCAGAGATGAACCACTGTACTTGTGTTGGCCTCCATCCAGATGTACTGCCTGCTGGTACCAGAATGTCCCTGTGAGGGACTCAGAGGAAAGAGTTCGTTTCTTTCCAGTTACAGGTGTCAGAAATTCCAGCCTTGTTCCCTTTTTCTTTCTTTCCTACTTTCTTTCTTTCTTTCTTTCTTTCTTTCTTTCTTTCTTTCTTTCTTTCTTTCTTTCTTTCTTTCTTTCTTTCTTTCTTTCTTTCTTTCTTTCTTTCTTTCTTTCTTTCTTTCTTTCTTTCTTTCTTTCTTTCTTTCTTTCTTTCTTTCTTTTTCTTTCTTTCTTAGATGCCTTTTTCCTGAATGTGTTCTGAGCTTTCACCTTCTTCCTTTCTTCTCCTTTGAAATGGACACTTACACTGGATACCAGCTACATCTCTATCTGCAAAAAGTTGAACCAAAGCTCCTGACCTCTTCTGGTGAGGTTCGCTTGCTTTTTTTCTTGCTGTCTTCTGTTTATCTTCTACCCTTCAATCCCCCCTGGACTGATGAGAAGGAAAAAAATCCATCTTCGGGAGCAGCAAAATGCCACCATGAATTGGTTCTACTCCGATCCTGGCAGTGCCTGCTGGGAGCTCCTGATTCTGGATGGGAGGCCTTGGTGTGTCAAGAGAGAACGACCTCTCCTAGAAGCCCAGCATTGCACTCCTTCATCTCTTTTGCTGTCTTAAAGGGCTTCCACTCCTTCACGCTAACCAGATGAAGGTAACCTGCTTTCAGCGTTGTCAGGAGCACATTTTCTGTAGAGTTATTGTCTGACGCAACTCACTCTTTTCACCCCTCACTTTGCTGCTCTTTCCTTCTCATCTGGAACAGCTACACAATGCACTGCTATGTCAGTCTGAGCTATAACCCTGGGAGTTTTTTTCTGACTTGAGTTGCTTTACAAAGTTAAAAAGAGAACAACAATATTTATAAGCACATTATGTAAACATCAGCAACAGAGGTCCAGCTGCTTAGCATTCAATTAATTTAGTTCAGTCAATATTGCATGGTACATAGTTTTTTCTGCTCATATTGTAAACACATCTTGCCCTTGAGCACTTATTTCATTTGACTAATTAAGATCTACTTCTCAGTGTTCTCATTTTGTTGCTAGGCAGATTCTCCCAAATTTAGGTACAGCTGTTGTGGTCCATGAAGAAGCCATTTGAAGTCCAGGTCCATCTGTTTTGTTCTCGATTGTCTCAGGCCAAAACCTGCTCTTCTTGAAGGCAATAGAGCCTCTGACTGCATACGAACCAAGATACTGCATTGTTTTACTTACGCCAGCATGGTTCATGCAAGTACACCTTATATTTTTGTGCAATATTTTTGTCCCCTGGATGTGATAGTGAAAATCTTTTCAAAATATTAACTACTTAATTCAGTTGCTTCATTTTTTTTCAGAGAGGTAAATACTGAGACAAGTACTAGGCCAGTGTACTTGGGCTTTTTAGATAAACTGTGAGAATGAAGTTTTCGTCTTGCTCAGTGTTCTCTCTATGTAAGTTGTTGAATTTTCAGTTCATGAACAACCACAGAAAAATTTAAAGTAACGTTGAGCTACATGAAAATTTTCATTCAGCCAAAATTAAGAATGAGTGGAAAAAGTACTTTTCTAAATAAAATTAGTTTCAAATAAAAATTCCAGATATTCTGACTTTTGAAAATGAATTTTTTTTTTTTAAAGAGAATACATTTTATAATGCACATGTTTTGTGCATGTATTACACTTTTTCTGCATGCATATCTTGGGAAAACAGTTGCATGTTACTGAATTGATATACTTCACTGGTGAAAAAGCCTTGCCTGAAAAACACTGTGTTGTTCTTTGTGATGATGTTACAAGACCATGGAGTGAAATGTAGATCAATTTGACAGTTGTTTTAAAACTTTTTCAGCCATCTACTACACCTCTGTGACCATAGGGAAATACTAACTCTGTATTGCCAAGTATGGAATAGGAAAGTCCATTGAAGAACCAAAACTTAAGGAAAAGTATATCTAGATGTGTTCTCGGTAAATACACTTACAGCGGTAACAGGAAAAAAAAAAAAAAAAAAGAGGCTTCAGACTGAATTCTGATCTTGGTTCTACAGAAATGACTCCCATTGCTTGTGAAGCACATATGACATTGTCTTCTTTTGAGGAAATTTACCTCCACTAAAGCATGGAGGTAAGTCAGCATCATTTCAAATGCCTTGAGACATACTGCAGTTCACAGCAGGGCTAGGAAGCGCAAGTTACCAGCGTTTCTGGGGCTGCCTGTGTTGCAGAGACTGAATTTGTGCTAGCAATGACTGGGAGAAACAAAGCAAAGCTATAGTACAAAATAGAAAATTCTGTTACTGCTGAGAAAATCATACAAAATATACACTACTTTTCATCCATAGACTTAAACATGACACAAAATCAATCCATCTCCATTTTGGAGGGAGACTTGAAGCCTCCCTTGAAGACTTCAAGGCTCTTCTTGAAGAAGGAATATAGCACACTTTACCAACATTGTATTAATTTCACCTCAGCAAAGCAATGGTAAGGCAAAAAAGAGAGGGGTATGTAGAGAAATGTTAGGCCTTACTAGCCCAGTATGTCTGGACAGCCTGGATCAATAATCAGAATTAGCAAGCTGCATGTTCCCTTGGGCTTTAAGCAGGCTGGATTCAGGAGCAGAGCATGGGATGTGAGTGGCTTCATCTGACGAAAGCAAGTAGAGGACCAGACTCTTTTAGTTGGGTGATAAACAAAATATGCTTAGTATCTGCAGTATCATGTGGACGCAGATGTGCAGCACATGCTCATTAGTGGACTAATATGGGGTGATGACAGAGAGGTAGGCTCTCCATAGAGAGGGAAGGTCCAAGGTCTTGTAATCAAAGGACTCTGAATAATTTTCTGTAGGCCTAATCTTGTTGATACAAATTCCAGCCCACAGTGTGTGAAGTATTTGAATAAAGCGTTCTGTTGCTTTGACCCTAAATGTGAATTCAAATAAGGCTGTCATGCTCTGTGAGGTTTGGATTAGAAATGGTAATATGTTAATTGTGTGTTTTCTCAGGAAGAGCTCTCCATAGGTAATTTAGTGTTCATAGGCACTTACAGAATATAAATGAATGAGAATAGAGAGAGATTGCTGAGATTAGCCATATATTCCGAGTCAAAACTCAGTCACATAATATAAGCAAGAAGTGCATCTCACAAGTGGGAATAGATATACTGGGTAACAAATCAGCAGCCTTTAGGAGCTGCTTCATTAGCCCATATCTATACTTAGAGTAGTTGTGCAGCCTTTCTGTTTTCCCTGGCCATCAGCACTATGGCTGTGCAGACCTGATTCTGGTGTCCAGTGTCTCATATGAAACGAATCATTGCCTAACTCCATTTCCACCTAGAAGCTAACGGGAAGTTGTTCATTGTACAAAACAGCCTTGCACTTTAGTGTTAACAGATATTTGTAAGACTGAGGGAGAGAAACATATGCCTGTCTACAGAGACAATCCCTGCGTGGCCAGGGAGATTGGACCGGTGGTTGGGAAAACTTAGTGGTGCTATATTTAAGGATGAAGTGAATGCTGCCAATTGCCAGAAAAAATGAATTCAGTGAAAAATAATATAAATATGAACAAACTCTTCAAACGTAACTGAAATGCTCAAATGTTCTCTTCTTGAAGTTTCCCACACACTGGAGTTTGCTCATAATGAGCGATATTTCTTTGTGCAGTCTACTTTTGCATGCGATGTCTGTTACTTTACGTTTATGCAGAAGATGAATCTGCACCACATACAGCCATTAGAAGTGGTAGCAGAAAGATAACGGAGGAAGTTTCAAGAATTTTATCTGACGGACTCAGCTGTGCTCTCAGTTCTGCAGACTGGATTCCTGACGAGTGGAGGTCTGGTACGTGAATATATGGCCCACTTAGTAACTAACTGCTTCATGCTCATGCTGTGCCAGGTCAGGTAAGCAGTCTTTCAGCATAGAGACTTGAGGCACTCTCTGTTGTGTATTTGTGACATTGCAATGTCAAGGAGCCATAGGTACAGATCAGGACAAAGAGTGTATTGGCACCGAACAGAGAATGTCTCAAGATTTATTGCATCTGTAAACTCGGATGTATTTGGGGCAAGAATTCATTCTCATGGATTGAAGTGAATCCATGAGTACCAGAGTCTCCCAGCTTGTTCTGGGTTTTATTTTATACAGCAATTCATACCTTGGCAGCGGACAAATAAATACATAAACCATACTTGTGGCTGTAATATCCTAGGACAACTGCATTATCTCAAAGCACAGTATGCCAGCTCTGCAAAAAACGTGGTATGACTGGGTTTGGAAATTATTTTTGCTGCTGCTCTGACCACAGAAATATAAACTCATGTACAAGCACAGCTGTTTCCTGAGATATCAGCCCCTCCTCTAAATGAGCCCCTATGTTTGAAAAGTGAGTTTAGCTTTCCTCTCCTCTGTGGTCACTGGGGGACAGCCTGGGCCCATCAGTGGCTCTGAGGCTGCTGAGACAGGACTAAAATGTGCAGAGCACTCGCTGTAATTGACTCTGCATTCCACTGTGTGCAACAGAAGAGGGCTTAAGATACACCTGATAGGTGACTAGCTTGGCTAATTTCATGTGCTAATGCAAGTGCTGAGCATCAAGTATTTGCTATTAAAATCTATCTATCTGCATAGCTATCTGCCTTTTGGACAATAAAAAGGAAAAGTCATCTAAACGATTCTGTCAGCATCTGAGTAATTTCTAAATTTGCGTGCAGTGTACAAATGCATGGTGAAAGTAAAATGACTAGTTTCTAACCCTCTGGGGAAAGAAATTTTTCCAGAGCATGTGAACAGATCAGTCCCCATTGCTTAATACTAGAGTACTGTGAAGAATGGATTATTTTGACTTAGTGACTGACTTAAATTATGAGGGGTAAGGAATGACTGAAACTACACCAAAAGAAAAAAAAAAATTAAATTTTGGTGTGAAAAAACAAGACTTAAAATCCTATTTGCCTAACTTCTCAGTTTCAATATCAACAAAGTATTTGTGAATTTGCCTCTCAGAATATCTTAAAAAAAAAAAAAAAGAAAAAAGAAAAAAGAAACTTGCTCAGCTCCACAAGCTCTTCCCTATGCTGTGCTTTCTGTCCCTATTGGTGTCTGCTGCTGTGGGTCCTCACGCTGTAACTCTAAAACTATTCCTATTTTGTTGCCAGCACATTCTCTGCAACTCTGGACAGCATTTCAGCTACGTTAGATGTTAATGTAGATCTGCAAATTGCTGTGTATGTGCAGAGCCTCCATGGGCAATTGGTCAGCAGTGAGTGGCCAGTGACACAAGCTCAGCGTGTGTATCCTGCATAGTATATACAGAGTGACCTAGGACATGTTATCTAAATGCCTTTAGAGATGATTACAGTGTGTCTCAAGTTGCAAAATGTGTTCTTCCCCAGAGAGTGGTCAATTTGTTGTCCCAGTGGGCAATACCAGCAGCCCAAGTATGCTAATTTCCATTGCTGCTCTTGCAGGGATGTGTCCTATGCACTGCCCTGCTCGTTTTAGGAGTATGCTGTGATAAACCATGTCTAACTGTTCTTTTGCTAGGGTTTGTGGGAGCTAGTTGCTTGAATATGGCATTTGATCCATGGCAGAGCCCTGGTGAAATGTGGCATTTTGTGCATGTCATGGAGCAGAAAGCAATGGGAGTACAAAAGCAGCCATGGAGTATACATTAACCGATGGAGACACGCACACTGGTTACCGCTGTGAATGGGATGAAATCCTAAGATCCTTGTATCCCTTACAGCTGGCAGATTAAGTCAGGGAGAGGCTGATGGAATTGTGTACTTGGTAAGATTGCTTCTACAAATGTCTGCAAGAGCGATTTCTGTAGCATGTGACAAATTAGCAAATATTGTCGGCACCTATCCTCTTGCTACATTTGCTTGCAGAAGGTTGTCTCAAAATTAATTACGTCAAATGTAATTTTTGAAATGCACTCATCAGAACTGAGGAGATTGATGTTTCAAAGATTTTTTTTTAGTTAACGTCCAGCTTTCGTTCAATCGTAACTCCCTTCTTTTGTTTCACCTTTCCTGTATTCTATATTTAACACCTTTGTGCTGCCTTCCACGTGGCCGTATGCATTGTGTAACTGCTATGAACCCATTTCCAAGCACCTACTGATCATTTTTAGCTCTTTCTTAAGTCTGTTCTCTGTTATCCTGATTATATTGAGATAATTTGAATTCTGTATCAATTACTAATTGTTCCACTTTCTTGTTGCTTCTTTCTACTTTTCCCTATGGCCTTAGGTCCTGACCTCAACAAAACATGAATAGCTGCTCTTGATCATGTGCAAAAAAGCCATTCACGCAATGGACATGACAATATCTGTCAGCACTATAAACAAAACAGTTGTATTAACTGTCAGTTCCAATCTGATGAGGCAGAGGGTGGTCTGGTATAGCAAGAATATCTACTTTGGCTGTTAGGACCCAGAGCTCCTTTGCTTGGGAGCTGCTTTCAAGATGAGGCTTTTAAGATGGGTTTCTCACCTTTCTTGGGGAGGAACTGCTGTGTGTAAAAGGAGGTGGCAGAGAAAGGAATAAAGGTATCTCATTCTGTGTGGGCTTTGGGAAGGGTGCTGCTGGCACACACCGCTGTGCTCAGAGAGCTCTTCCTGCACCTGCCTCCACTGAGGAGGACTGGGGAGCTGCTGCTAGAGAAAGGGAGAAGATCTAGGGGGACAGCTAGTAAGTGCACTTGTTACCAGATAATTCACTGACAGGAAAAGCCAATGATGTTCTTATATGTGCAACGTACATGAAAATACTTTGGAGGTGGGGGATAGATGGTGTTTTATCCATATTGTTGTCACTGATTCAGGCATCTAGTTAAGTTTCCCAAACAATTTTATCACATAAACGATGAGACAAAAAGCAATGGCAACTTCTTAAGTCAGCTTTGACATAGAAGTGAAGGTGCTGCATAATCGTACTGTGCACTGACCAGAAAGAAGAGCATGTTTATGCAGCTAGCTGAGATGGCAGGTCTGTTAAAACTGTAGTTCAGGTCTGACTAAGTAAGTATAGAAGTCTGAACACTTGGAAATGTCGCTGCTTTGGAAATGTCGCTGCTTACTGGCAACGATTTTCTAATGGTTGTGAAATGGCATATCCTTCTGTGTGGCACTCGCATCCACATGCAAACACACCGTGGGTTTATGTATAATCTGAAAGATGTGAATGGCTTGACTCATTCAATTGACTTTTAGTGTCCTCCTTACCCTGGAATGGTGCTGTACCCTGAGTATATATCAAGACTTATTCTTAGCTGGACACTCATATCTCAGACTGGTGTGCTTCATGTGTAATTCGTCATTCCTGTTTCTCCTGTAGTGTGTGGGGAGAGGGACTTGTGCTTGGACGAAGGAGCAGGGTCTCAGAGCTCTGAACGTGCACTGCAGACAGAAGGACTTGGCTCCCATCTTCCAGCACGGCATCACTGAATTTAGATCTCCTCTTGCTCTTGCGTACATGGTTTATTTTCTTTTGGCAAGCAGTCTCTTGAGTCCTCTGTACTTAGACTACTCTTCTTCCAAAAAACAAACAAAAAGAAAGAGACTCATAACTTGTTTTTAGCACACTCTGAGCAACCAAATCCTATTCTGCACCCAGGGGTGCCTGAGGAACAAGGGTTGAGAGCAAGGTGCAGAGTAAAGGACGGCACACCAAATGCACGGGTTGGATCCTAGGAATCCATGGAAGAACCCAATTTCCCACTGACTTTCACCGGTGTGAAGGTGAGCCTGGGCAGGCTGGAGGAGAGAACCCTATCTGTCCTGGCTGCTGCTCTCTGGCTTGAGCAGAGCCCTTTGGGAGGAGGGAAATCAAGCCTTCTTTGGAAGTACTATGATATGCTTGGTGAGAAGAAGCAGGATGAGACCATGCCACCCCACCCCCCACCCCCCCCCCCCCCTTTTTTTTTTTTTTTTATACTTTAGGGAGAAGGCATGAGTGGATCCATGTCAAAGCTCCTGCTGCATCAGGTACCAGCACACGCTTATTCATTAGAGAGTTTTTATTGTCAGGGCATGAAAAAATTGCTAAATATCTGGTGCCTGCAGGCAGGTAAAGGAACAGCTGTCTGGGAACGCTTGGATTTCAGACAGGTTTTTCATCTCTGATATAAATAGCCCTTTTTGTTTGAGGTGTAGGTTCTCACATCCTTGGTAGTTCAAATGCAATCATACTCTGGATCAATGCAGTCTTGTCTCAAGCAGGGAGCTGCGATAAATCTGTTCAAATCTCATCCTGTCAGACCACTCTGTGCCAACAGAGGTGATAATGAATGTTTAGGTATGAACACAGTTGTTGTTTCTTCTGGCAACACACCATCTAGAGGTTCAAGTGAAATATTTTGTTGATTGACTGCAATACCACCGTGAGCTTGTTGCTCTTTTATTTAAGCATTACGTATATTTAGTATTATGCCTGTTTCTATATGAAGCAGAGACAGCCATAAAACAATGGAATCAAGATGGAATTGTCATTTTCAATACCGTAGCTGACTAAATAAATCTTCCTGTTTCCCCCAGCTCATTTTTTCAGGCTTCTCTGGGCTTTTTCACTTCTCCCACACAAGTGATGTGGTTACTAGGAGAGTGCTACTGACAAAGCTAAGGCATGGTTCAGTGTTGCAGTGTAGATTCCTGAATCATGCTGCAGCATTACAGTTGTCATAGAGACACAGATTTTTAAGGCCAAAAGGACAGTTCTGCTAATCTACTCAGACCTCTTGTAAAACACATAGCAGCTTGCCAATAAGTAAATAATTTTGCCAAACTGGAGCACAGTCTGGTCTTCTCTCTCCTGTGACAGTGAAACACATTTCACTTGAGTTTAGGTGATGCTGGAAGACAGATCCAAATGGGATTTGATTTATTGTTAGAGTGGTGCTGTCTGCACATCATTTTTTCTGCTGAGTGAAAGCCAGATGCAAGCTTAGACCACAAGGTCATGCCGTGACTGTGATACTGGCAATTTCAAAGAGACAAAGAGTATTACAGTAATAACAGCATCCCATCTTGTCTCCTAGGTGGTGCAGAGAGATCAGCACTTGTATTTGTAATGAAGGATGCTAGAGTGGGGTGGCTGCGTGCAGTCAAAATTCTCTGCCAGGCCAGCTCTGGGTGATGTAGCTGCAGCAGCTTGATGCGCTCAGTAGTAGCCCTTGCCAGAGGCTGCCTGGTAAAACAGAACTGACAGTGGGCAAATTTAACATCCTAAGTTTTCAAGTTGACATCCATCAGAACTCACGTGAGAGTGCCAAGCAGCCTGGGTAACCTCCAAACAAGTATTAAGTCTCCTCTGTTCCAGGGTCTGTTAATCCACAAGAATTGGGTTGTTACAGATCCCAGCTCTGCTGACAAAGCAATTCCAGTTACAAAATCCCTTGCTTTTACAGAGACAAATTTCCAGTGGCCATCACACTATTAGACACTGATACAGGTTTAAAGCCTCTGATATGGTCTGCCATCTGCCTCCGCAGAATTTGGAGTAAGGTGAAGTGCTTGAGCAAAGCAGTGAAAATTTGTGTGAAGGATGATGTGCAGCCAAAATGCTCTCCTCCTCCTGTAAGATAGCTTCAGGAAAGCAGGAAATGTAATTTTTTTTTTTTTTTTTAAGTGAAAATAATCTGCTGGCTCAATATAAGCATGCATTATCACTGCTCTGGCTGATCTTCTGGAGAGGTTAGATAACAGCGCAGTGTTCTCATTCTTTGTGCTCTTTCCCTATTCCTGGGTAGCACAGTTGTTTTGCTGCTATTGGCAGTGCCTTATGTCACTCACCGGTAAGTATTATTAAGGCCAGTTCTTAGCACTTTAGATTTTCAAGGGATTGTCTGTGGCTAATTCCCACAGAATCCCTAAGAGGTGTAATGACTCTCTGCCTTTCTGTTCACAAATAGAATAGAATAGAATAGAATAGAATAGAATAGAATAGAATAGAATAGAATAGAAAAGAATAGTTCTGTAGGTAGGGACCTTCAAAGATCATCAAGTCCAACTGCCTGACCTCTTCAGGGCTAACCAAAAGTTAAAGCATATTATTGAAGGCATCGTCCAAATGCCTCTTGAACACTGACAGACATGGGGCATCAACCACCTCTCTAGGAAGCCTGTTCCAGTGTTTGACTGAGATACGTTCATCTATTCTTTGAGTAGCTTAAGAGCAACTCATTTGCAGGACTGCCTGATTCCTCTGGAGCATGTTTCTTCTACAGTAGGAGCAAGTCTCCCTTAAGAGAGGGCCAGGCTCTGTGTGTGACAATATTGGTGTGCCCTGTGCAGCTGCTGTGAACACACTGGGAAACATTGAACTTGGAGGGCCAAACGTATTTCCAGATTGCTTGGTTTAGATGAGGGGAAGCACTCTGGGTTGGGGAGAGGACCGGCTCAGATGCTAACTTCGTGCCACCTTGTCAGGATGAAGGAGATCCTGCCGCTCTCATTTTGATGGAGAGCCGTGGGAAGGAGAGGGGGCAGTGTAGCAGCCCTACTTTCCTTGTGCGTGGGACTAGAAGAAGAGGTAACAATCCTGATCTGCTCGTAAAGCTCAGGGATTTTTTAGGGGCATTTAACAATAGTGTGAGGAACACACGATCCATCTTGGCTGTGGTCAAGTGTCTTGGCATCTATTTATCCGTCCGGCATTTGCTTGCTGTTCTATTGCACAGTCATATTGCTTGTGACAGCATCTGCAGGCACACACCTTCACGCACACCATAGATCTGCAAGTCAGCGGAGATCAGTTTAACAACTACTCCTGTTTAAATGCAGGATAGATATTTTACTAGGTCATGCAGACTTTTGTCTTAGTTTATATTCTGCCTTCGTCTTTTTGCTTAAATTCCTAATTGTCATGTGCCTTTTCTACAAGCACTGAACTCTCCTTATAAACATTTATCTTCATTTCTGAGCTCACTTACAGTGTCTCTCCCAATCAGACATAATTTAAAAGGCGGGGCTGAGGAAACACTTGGAATTCACTTGGAACAAACATTTGAGACAACTAATAAAAAAGAGAAGATTCTCATTTAGTGCATGTCACTGTGCTCTAATTGACAAAAATGGAGCCATGCCAGTCTTCACCAGCTGAAGAGCAGACCTATTTCTTCTATATCAGATTACGTGCTGTTGTCAGCTACTAGATTTAGGGCTATCAGTATTGCATGGATTTACACATCTATACAGGTCTTTTTGCAGTCTATGTGTTTAGTTTCATTTATTGTTTTCTTTCTGCATGCATCAAGCTTGCATGATTACTGACAGCACCCAGGAAGAAATAAAGTTAAGATTTAGAAAAGTTCAATGTTACTGTTATTAAATTCCTGCTGAAACCCACAAGACTGTTAGTAGCAGCAGAAGAAATGGCAGTGGCAATGGTAACACGGAGCACATCTCCTCAAAACAGTGATTATTGTTCAGTGATGGTTTCCATGTACCATACTGCTCTGGAGCCTGGTGCCATGTGGGTTAAGCATATAAACAATATAAGCACAGTATAACAATGACAAAAACAAACAAACAAACAAACAAACAAAAAAACCCCACCACTTTCCAGTGTTTTGGAGACGGTCTGACAGTGCACATGGTGCACAGTATCTGTCTAGTGGTGAGAGATGCTGTTCACTGCTACACAGGCAGTTCCAGGATGGTTTAGTGCTTACAGCACACACCTTCCCTGGCCCTTTTATTTAAGGGACAGTTTTATTTAATTCCTGTCTTTCTCAAAACTGAGGTGGGTAAGACTTTCTTTCAAACATATTTTTTTAACCAAGAAAATGTTAACAATTTTATTTTCATCCTAGCTCTGCAAAGACTTGTATATTGGCGCAATAGAAAGATGAATAGCTGAAGTGCAGTGCAGGAACTGGAGTGAGAGGTTGAGGATGGGAATCTAACAAATTGGTTCTGTGGTGGAAGAAAATGTCACATGCTTTGTGTGTGTGGCACTAACAGAGAGGCAGTGGTCATGGCTATCACCTGTTCATTCACATCCATCCTGCCCCCAGCAGCTTTCAAGGAGATTAATGGGGACCACTAAGTGCTTAGTACTCAGGATGACTGGTTTACAGCCTGGTCTTCAGAACTGTGTCTAGAATATTCTTCTTCCAGGTACAACATCAATAATTTTCAAGAGTTTTAGAGATGCACAGGAGAAAAGCTGTCGTGCATTAGAAGACATATTTTTGGCGGTGAATTATCAAGGATTCCAGGGTTTTTGGCACATCCAATACCTGTAGGATTTCAGTAGCAGTTAAGCATGTTTCTGCTTTTGGGAAATCATTCAGTTGTTAGTGGAACTGATCTAAATACTCATTAGAAGTAACGTGCTCTACCAATTTTGGCCTGCTGGCAAATTGTGAATAAAGATTTTGTTGATTTCTTTGAATCAGCTCAACAAGTATTAACATATCAACATATATAACTTTGGAGGCATGAATTATTTATAGTGAGTGTTCAAAAGGTCTGAAAAGCAATTTTCTTTTGGAGATGTGTGACTGGCCACATGAGTGATATGGTATTCTCTCATGCCTGATTGTGTTAGCATTTTAATTGCTTATTTGATTTGATGCTAGTCTTGATTTTTTGATGAAGTCCCAATGATAGTAACAATCCCATTCCCACTGAGCATTCATCCCTTCAAAGGTTTGTTTATGTGAAAGCTTGTGAATACAGAGGTATGAGCCAGCCATTTCCAGTTGCTTGGGCTGTTGGCTGATAAATGCTCATGTACTTTGATCAGCTTTAGTCACGATTGGACTGGAAACTTCAAATCAACTATCTCCCAGCACATAAATTCAGGTATGAATTCAGTATGAAAGATACTTCAGTACAAAGGCACCAGTTTTGGTTGCTATGGTACTGTATATATCCATTTCCTCTGCTGATCAGGTAGAAACTTAACTGAAGAGATGTGTTATGCACTTTATTTTGAAAATCAAGAAATGACTTATTCTCCAAATGCATTAATTGCGTGCCCTGTTAAGTTTAAGCTGGAAGATGAGCCAAGCAGCAGCAAGCAACATCAACGAAATTGTTCTGTGCCAAAAAAGGCAGTGAATTGCCAAGCCCGAGGACAAGCATGATAACCATGCAGCTTAATGAGTGGCTCTGTAAGCAGTGGATTATGAAGTTCAGCCAGAGTTTTGCTCCAGCAGAAAGTAACTGGGGAGAACAGTAGGGTGACGGGCAGCACTGGAAAGGGAAGTTAAAATTTGTCTACTGCCTCCGCTTCCCAGGAAAGATCAGAAAATGGCTGTATACATGTTCATGTACAGGTGTGTAGGTTTGTGGTGCTTCAGCAAACCCTGAGCAATGTAGATATGGACAGGGCTAACTGAAAGCAGATGTACCGGGAAGGTTCATGCATGTTTGTCTTACTCGCTAGAAGCCCATCAACTTGGCCCAGCTTGCTATGGTACTGTGTTTGTTATGGGGGGTTAACCACGGTGCACAACCAGTATGTCCTTCCTGAGACTTCCTTGCACATGTCGAATGGTGAACAGAGAAGACGCAACTGCGGTGACTCATGACTGCAGCTATTGATGTGCTTCACGGGAACCTTGACAACACTGTCTCCCTGCTGCTCTTTCTGATATGTCTGCCTGCAGTGCCAAAACACTAGGGTCTTAAAAATAAAAGATGCTATTTTTGAATTTCTAAAGAAATAAGTGAACAGATTCTGTTCAGACAATGCTCTCTCTCTGGTAAAAATAATTTTCATTAAACATACTGGAAATGTTTACTTTATTGAAATCTTTTGCTGGTGGAATAAAAAGTTTGTTGCTCTTGACCTGGCAGAGAATTGCTAAAATCACTATAAAATGACATTCTGGGAAAAGCAGCAAAAGAAAATAACTCTTGGGGAAACATTTCAAGTTTTTTACCAAACAATTTAAAATCTAAATCAAAAGCTGCAGCTCCAATGATTATATTAAGGCTGGTGTTGATTATGCACTTACAAAGAGACAAAGTACTTGATTATGGAGAGTAATTTTGAAGGTATGTGCCCATGTCAGTGCTTTAGATAAGACACCTTACTGGTGCTATTAACTAGAAATTATAAACAGGTATAAACATTGGGCTGAGAGCCTGTCTTGCCTAATCAGTGGTCTGGACTAAGTGTATGCTTTTCTCAGTGCCTGATAATAGCCACCTCACAGATATGTTGAGATATATAATGTGTATGTATATTCAACTGATAAAAACCTCTGTAGTTTTACTTCAGAGGCTGCAGTTCAGAATAAATGAAAATCCTTCCCGGCAATATTTTCTGAGCCTCAAAGTGATTTTTTTCTTCTTTGGTTTAGACTAAATTATTTTATAGTAGTATTACAATACTATTAAACATTTTATACTTGAATATTCCAGTGCTTTGGCACTATGAAAATCTTTTTATTTGTCAAAATCTAAACAATTGAAGACTAATGGAATCTTTTCAAAAATTTATGTGTTTTTGGGAATTTAACCTCTTTTCAGTTCAGAGCAAAAGCTTATATCATGAGTTTCTGCAGAATGAAAACTGTACTTCCTGGACTTTAATATCCTTGAATGGGATGTGCTACAAACAATGAAAACATCACTGTTGTTGATGACATAGATATTAGGAAATAAATTTAGTAGGTAAGGAAGAACCCTTAATCCTGGATCAGCTTGTTTCTGTTTATTTAATTTTTCAAACTATCCATCAAAACAGAGGTTCAAATGCTAAAGCTGTTATTTCTCTGCAGTAAGCTGAAACAAAACACTGAATATGAGGAAATCTGTTAATCTGTTCTAAAATCCGATACTTTAGAGAGAAGTATTATTATAATAAACGATTGCTTAATTCTAAAGGTGTAATTTTGCAACAGTTGTAATGTGACAAACAAATTCTTAGCAAACTGTTGCATTATTTTGCATTGCACCCTACTTTCTGTAGTCTTAATCAGCTTGCTTAGACAGACAGTGGCAGCAGTTGGCTTGACCTAAGACAGAATAAAAATTATTTTCAAAAACCTTGATTAGCTGTTCTCTAGAGGCTAGCCTCATAAAAGATCTGACGACTGCATTCATAACAAAAATTTGCAATTGCATGCCTTGATCCTATGCTCATGGAAGACAATGGTAAAGCTCTCATTAACCTCAGTGCTGAAGTTGTTTCCTTTTATAACCTCCAAGCCTTTTGATAAGAGTAATTGATCAATCCTCCCAACATCATGTGGGGCAGTTGCTAATCTTGATGTTAGAGACGAATGCACTGAGGTGAAGCACTGAGTGAGTAGGCACTGAAGATGGGCAGTGCTCTGCTGCTGTCCTCTGATCTGATCATCAAGAAATACCTCTCCCCCTTAGTCAGCAAGAGATTTTGAAAGACATCTTACGAGCTTGGATCAATGAAATATTGTGAATTAAGCATGTTTTGGCTTATGCATTATAGAAAGATATGTTCAGCATGCAAGCTCACTGGACGCACAGTATTTGAACAACTTGCACCTGCTTTGCCTAATGTGCGATTGCCTTTGAATCCACTGATGTCATTTGGCCAACCCTCTCCCTCCAATAACTTACAACTTTCAATTTCTAGTGTGCAATTTTGTTCATCCAGAGGATATCTGCGTAGATCCATCATGCAAGCAGCTGTTGTTGTGATCCTGTAAGAGGAGGGTGAAAAAGTCAGGAGATTTGAAATGACATTTGACTTGTTTGAGAAGGTAAATTTTTCTGTAGTGGATTTTTTATTTGTTTAAATACTGAACGGTGATGCACATGGATTGCTGGCATACTAAATAGCTTGTAAGGCGTGATTAAATAATTTATACAGCACAATATACTGGTTACCACATAAAGCATAAAAGGATATGCTGAATATCATAGAGCATGATTTTGACTGAAAACTTTACATGCAAAAGTATTGAGTGTTTTGAAGAAAATGTCTTGAGATTTCTCTTTGGACATCTAATTTTTAAAGTTCTCAATTCAAACATCTTTAGATTGGTTTGCATATGTTTTTATCGATAACTGGTACCGACATAGCTCTCTTTTTTCATCTTGTTGTCATCTGCTTTTTTAAATTTGTCTAATATGTACGCATTTTCATCTATGCAGTTAAGTACTTGTAATATCTGAATCATTATTTTTATGGTTTCATAATCAGTATATCATTATGATAATTGAACATTGCCTCTTGAAAAAGACATGATGCAATCAAAAACTTATGAAATGTAGCATTGTCCGATGGTTACTTAAGAAAGTCACTTGCAGTGGTGCTTTCAAACTCACAAAAGTGAGTTAACATCTGCAGTTGCCTTTTTTTGTCATATAAGGGTTCTTACATGCCTATCAAAGTTCTGAAATTGTAAATGGGCAAAAAAGGCTTGTAATGGCCTCTCTCTCTCTCCTTCTTTCCAAAAATTCCTGTCTGAGAAGGGCAGATTCCCCTTTTCATGATCTGGATTTGGTCCTGTTTCATGGTAACTAATGCCACAGGATCATATCTGGAGATTTTACTTTTGATGTGCTGGAAGTCAAGCACAGTTACATGCTGTATTGGGATGATAATTTGTGCTGTCACAGAACTGATAGAATTAAAAGGAAAAAAAAAAAAAAGCCATGTTTCTTTACTGTGATGCACTTCAAATTTCCTAAATCTGCAAAATCCATCTATCTACCTGTGTATAAGGACTGTCTAGCAAGTGCCATGACAGAGAAACCAGCCCATGAAACTATTGCAAAATAATGTGTAAAATCCCATATTTCTGCTTTTCCTCTGAGGTTGATTTTTGTCTCATGTGTTGCACATTTAAGTGATTTGAATGTTTTTAACAGGTTTTGCATCTGTCATGGAAAAGGTTGAAGACTTCAACAGAGATAGGACCTCATTTAGCTTAGCCTTGTGCCAAATACACCTTACTGAGAGGTGCTGAGAAGACATGCAGTAATGATTTGTCAGACTCCTCCTTAATAATGCTTAAGATCATACATAACTATATACCAACATTAGTCACAGTTAAATGCTTTTTAATGAAGATTTCATAGGGCAATGTTTTCTTCCCAATTAATAAATCAACGCTTAAGGTAATTTAGTTCACCTGGATCAACCAGATTTATTTAAATGTGTACAGAAGCAGAAGTTGACAAAGTGTTTCCTAGATCACAGGGTTACAGTGGCCAGCTGTTTCTTAACGGCCAGTGTATCTGTACTCCTGCCTTCTGCAGTTTTGAATATCCTACATAAGCTACTTAAGCAGTAGCAATTTGTTATTCTTAATAACATCAAGGATTTTTTGTTGACACAAGGTAATTGTTCAGTAGTAAACAATGCACTTGTAGTATAACTGATCTTTAAATGCTCCACGTAATTTTTTTTTCCTGACGTAATTCTGATAAGTCTTTGTACAAATGCATTGTCTTCTCACTGTGCATAGTTTTTGGCACACTAGTTGGCTTGGTGTGTCTGACCACTATAATTCAAGAACAAAAATAAATGCTTGTGTTACTAAGACACTGCACTGTTAATTGCAGGTGGGGTCTGGAAGTGAATACTTGGATTATGCAGAAGAAAGATAATAAACTATTAGCACTGGTTTCTTGCAGCAGAAAGTGCCCAACCTGTCTCTTAGTAATTTCTCATCCTTCATCCTTGTTAAATCACTTCTTGTCTTTATGTTATGAGAAAAAAATAGAACAGAAGCACTTAACCTATGCTCTGCATTTCCCTCAGGTCTGTTTTGCATTCCCTGTAGACCTGTAAGGCAGTGCACCATGCAGGGGTGAGTGTCTCTGGGGAATGCAGTCTGGGGAAAGGCTCCCCAAGCAGTCAAAGGTAGTGGTGGGGTGCAGCTCTCCCTCTCGTGACTCTTCCACCCCTTAGCTCTCTCATAGCAAGCAGTTGTTTCCAGATGAAGAGGGGAGTGACAGGGTTTTAGCTGAAGTTTGCAGAGATGATAGCCGCACAGTGCAAGGTGGGAAGGACAACTGGAGATCCCTGTCCATCAAGTAGTGGAGGTGACTGTCAAGATGCAGAAAGCTGGAAGGCGGTGAATTCCTGCTTCACTTGTAGACCTGCAGCTTTGGATGTGGTACAGTGTCCTGGGCACTGCAGATGATGAGCAGGATCTGCCCAGGGATTCATCAGAACCTGAACCCATGTGGATGGGAAAAAGCAGGTGGTAGCTATTGGAGGCTCACCCCAAACCGGAGGGAGGCACCAACCTGCCAGCCCAATGTGGGTCTCCTAAAGCTGGAGGTGCCTAACCTTTATTGGGAATCTCAGGCTTCCTTGACAATAGCTACTCGTAATTGCAGTAGGAGTGCTTCAGGACCCAGCAACATCCATTACCTGTAGCTCATAAATCTGCCTTTCAAGCTTTCTTACTCCCTCATGATACATCTCAGCTGTGTAAAATTTTTAACGATATTATGCTCTGGGTAACTGTAAAACTTGTTTAAGGAGATATATTAAACCCATATGCAATCATAGTAATTGCTGTCTTGATAAAAAATAAAATCTAATATTTTATTGTAAGCAGAGTAAAAAATGCAAACCTGTTACTGGCTGCACTCTCTCAGTGGAGATAGCAGTTGATGGCTTGCACAAGCACCAGATGCTTAAAAATAAAGATATTCAAATGCAAAATACAACAGTGTAATGGCAGGAAGGGGAATGCAATAGTCTGAAGATAGGACAAAGCCACAATAAATCTGTATTCAGGGGGTTTAATCCTGAGAATCCCTGGGCACAAGCATTTTGTGACAATGGTGGAATATGATGAGGCACTGTAAAAGTGGAAGGGGAGGACTAATCCTGTACTTGCAACAGAGTTATTTTTATCTTAGAGTAGGTTATGATTCTTCCGGGATTTCTGTTTTATTAACTAAGTTTTAAGTTCTGTATTTTTTCAGTGTTGAGGCTAACATATTCTGTTTGTACAGTGTTTTTTACTCTACTTTCCTTACATTCCTTTGATTCTTTTGAAGACAAATGATAAAATGGGATTAAGCAAAGCAAATAAGCAGTTACATGGATATATATCATTAAGTTACTTAGCTTCATTCATGTCAGTACTCAGACATCCTGGGATAGAGTGCAGTCTGAATTGCTAACAGTCGAGAAAAATAATATTTATGAAAAAACAAACAACTGATTTTTTAAAACTTTTGGCTTGTGTTTGAAACTATCTGATCCACTGTTTTGCTTTTATTCCAATGTGTGACTCTCTGAATACCATATTCTTAGTATATAATCAAGTTATTTTGGCTCAAAATAAAACTGTATGAAAGAAAAGCACTGCTGTCCAATACTTGCAAAACTGACTTCCTTGTGTAATACTGTCAGAGGTTTCCCTGCAGGGCAGTAGATCTTGTAGGAACAAATGCTAAAGCTTAATATTTTTGATTAAGTCAGCAGTGAGCAGTTAAAGTAAGTTCAGAATGATTGAAGGAAGTGGAATTATGTTTCAGTACTTAGAACATTTCATCAAAATGCTGTCAAAAAGCTATTCCTCAGTTCTTGAAGAAGAAAGAGTAGCAATATTTAATACAGCAAGAACAAGTAAATGTGGAGATGATCTGAGCCAAACAATGTGAATTCTGTTGTGGCATGTTTCCTCCCAGCTGGAGAAAAGGTATTAAATTTTAATATGTTTGTTCTTTTTCTCTCAGTCAACAGAGCGTAAATTATAAATGCATATGATGATATGAACTGGGATGAACTCCTTTTTTTTTTTTTTCCTTAAAAGCAAACTGAAATCTTCAAATCAAATAAAAAATAGCCACGCTTCTCTTAACTACTGCAGAGCTGAGGCCTGTAGTACACACTGGAAGTAAACTTTCATGTCCCAGGTAACACATTGCTTCTATTAAATCTGTGTTAATTTAACTTCAGTAGCATCTGGTAACTTAATCCCATAGTAACTTTTTGACATCAGAATCCAGTCCCATATCCCTGGTGTAATTGCCCTAATTTTTCTGGAACCTGG
Organism: Chauna torquata; assembly: GCA_013399475.1. Taxonomy (NCBI): domain Eukaryota; kingdom Metazoa; phylum Chordata; class Aves; order Anseriformes; family Anhimidae; genus Chauna; species Chauna torquata. The sequence continues at coordinate 99,052 of VXAL01011440.1, read as the reverse complement.
AAGAAAGTTTATGTTCAAGATTTAATGGGATGTCTTGTAGGCAGTTATTGAAGGGGTAGAGGAAGGCAGAAATACTATACACTTAATATGCATATTTTTTTTCTCTGTCCATGCCGTGTACAAGGCTATCATGCCTGCTGACACTGTAAACTTCCAAGCAAAGCCTGAGTGATGAGTGGCTGAGTGCTTGGCCCTGGGAGAAAATGTCAGCTCTGAACCTGCAAACATGCCCAACCTCTAGTGCTGGGAGGAGTCCACGTACAGGAGGTGCATTTGAGCATCAGCCGTGGGTTGGTGTCATGCGTTCTATATAATACAGTGTGTACTTGGGAAAGCTATGTTCATCAGTCTGTGTATTGCTTGTCTGACCAAATTCTATTAAAAAAGAAGTTACATGTGTTAGTAAGATTAGGACAGGCCAGTGCCTTCAAAGATCTCATTAGAAATGGAGAGAAAATTGGATTATTGGTTCCTGAGCCAGATGCAGTAAAATATTTAGGTACTTAGTTTTAGAGATGAGTTCATTACCACACAGAAAACAATTTTTCTAGATTGGGAAATGATTATAATTTGGCTTTTTTTTTCTTCTTTTTTCTTCACAAAAGCAGTAGGAAATATATCTGTGACTCCAGGGAGACAAGCTGTCAACCACTAGGTCAATGCTGCAGACTATATAGTTTGAGATAAGACTTAAGTTTATAAGGAGAGCATTTGTATGGATTTAGGTTAGCAAGTGCAAAATACATTTCCTTTTAATCTTTGTTCACAGAAACAGTAGTCACTTAAACATAGAAAATTAAAAAGCATCTTGAGAAAGACGTACAGAGAAATATTCAGCTCAAAGGGTTAAAGCTGTAAGAAGCTGAGAACAGGGTCCAGTATGAGAAGGGTTCAACAATCTTTATTATATTGGGTACAGTTTTACTTATGTTTTACAAAGATGAGACTGGGAAAAATGTGTGAGAGTATGGGCTTTCTGCTGGGTTTTATTGATATCCTGAATGGGAAGGAGTTTGCTTGCTTTGCCTCTCCTCCATCTTTTTGTTGTTGTTGTAGTTGAAAAACAAAATTAAACGAACAAAAAAAAGGATTAAAACTCATGAAGAAGTGAAAATGTTTTTTAGACTTGGAAATCCTGTGAAGTACCTTTCTGGAAAAGGTGAATATTTATCTATGTGCATATGTGGGTAAATAAATATGCTGTTTATATTTTGTTTTAAGCAGAGGGATGTGGACTTAACACACCGCAGGTAAATAAACATTAGGTCAAAATTTTCTCCCAAGACTTTATTAGAACTTTGCTGTAATTGCTTTAGGCAGAGATGCCCAGCCAGCCATTGGTACCACAGTGATCAGTCACCATAACCCACAGTGCAGCCAACTTCTGGCCGTTCTTGAAACAACCTGTTTTTGATGCAATAAGCAAGTATGTCTCCCAAAGTCATCTCTTGCACTGCTTGTGGACAGTGGTGGCATGGAAAGTCATCTCAGGGATAGACTGCATGCTATGGATAAGGCTCCGACTTGTGATGCTATTACAACTCTCTTGTCACCATGTTCCTTTCTTCCCAGTCTGCCCTTTTAGTTGCCCACATTGAAGTTCAAATGAAATGCAAGCAGCTCAGCAGTAAGGCAACCTGAGGCACTGATGTAATGCGCAGCTGGGGAGGTCAATATCTTGAGCTAGTATAGCTGCAACCAGAAAATGTCAAGCAATCAAATTCTGCAATGCCTTTCAAGGGCTGAAACACTGTTTTGTGTCTCAAAGGTTAGATAATCTTGGACTTTGGTGCTGCAGGTAGCAGGATAATTTGGGAAAGGGGATATCAGGTTTTAGTTAGCTTTGGAGATTTACCTTGGTACTCAAAGTAATTGTCAGTAAATTAATCTTGTTTATTTTGTTTAAAGAAAAAAGTCCTTACTGAATAGTCTGATTTTTTAGCTGCCAGAACTCTGCTTCAGAGAACAGTTGCATACATAGTACTATCACAAAGCAAGGATGGGGTGAGGAGATTACCCAAAGTGGGGACAAACAGGCTTGCTGACTTCTGTCTTCCCCAGTAGGAGAGCCTGGAGCTCCAGGGCAGTGATTGGAGTAGGAGGCAGTGAGGAAGGGACAGCTCTAATGTGGAGGAATGGGGGATGAGAAGTGGTGGGAGAAATGGTCTGTAAGAAAGCATTTTGCTTTGACTGGAGATAGAAGCTTCTAAATTCAAAACCTTAAGCCTAATACACACTTTGAATAGGTAATATAAGGTCTTTTTTTCTTCAACAGAGTGTATCAGAAATAACTCAACTTAGAATGAAGATGAATGACTTGATTGTAAAGATCTAGAGATATAAAAAATCACTAAAATATTGCAATGAAACTTTTTAAATATTAGCAAAAAGGTCTCTAATGCTTGTAAGCCAAATTTCAGTGCAGTGAGAATTTTTACTGCACAGCTATAAACCCATGAAAATAAATTTCATAATATAAATCCCAAGAGAGCTATAACTATACCAGGGCAAACAAGATACTTCAATAAAAAATGCCTGAGAATTGGAGCTGAAATTTACTGCAAAAAGTAGCTCAGTTTGACAGCACAAGTATGTTGCAAGCTAAAAAGAGAGAGAGAGAGCCACATGGGAAGTGCTTAGCATGAGAGAAGGTCCAAGAGGAAAGTAAAGTTAGATAACTGGTTTTCAATATGGTTTTAATAAAAAGAATGGTTCTAAATCTCCAACTTTTTCAGTATCTCTATACAACCCTTCTAAAAGTGACTAAATGCAAGAAGAGTCATGTTACTACTGAAATTCCTAGTCATAGAAAGCGTCCACAGACTGAAATATCTGCCTGTTCAGGAGAGAACAGAGATCTGCTAGATGGCAGTAGTGGTGTCAGTGATTCGATATCTTGATCTTTGGTGGTTTTTTGTTTGTTTGTTTGTTTTTAATTTTGTTGCTGTTTGTTCCAGAATGAAACCAAACCAGACACTGAGATATATATTATGTGTGTATGAAAGAAAGACATGCATATTTTCAGGTTTCTGCCTTGCGTTGGCAGAAGAGGAATCTAGGCAACGTCTTCCACACTCAGCTTAGTTTACAAATGGAAGGCTTCAGAACATGCTTGGTCAAAATGACTGGCAAAAAAATGGACTGTTTCTGGAAGCAGACGTACTTCATACTGACCCATTGCTATCTTGCCTCCTCGTAACCATGGGAGGTCTTCTTGGATTTTGAAAGAAGGGCTGGGGCTGGAAGGGAGTGTTGCCATATCCCCGTAGGTGCTGTGTAACTCTTCAGGAACACCTCTTTGACTTCTCACATAGCTCCTACAGGTCAATTTCAACCACTCCAGCAAGCCTCAAACTGAAACCTGAGGTCTGAGGTGGAAATGCAGAGGAAATGCACAGAGACAAGGATTGAAACAATTTCTTGCTTTCATGTTTCTTGCTTTCCTCTGATGCCTGGCCTGTTAGCTTTTCAAGGCTGGGGGAGTCTGCTCCTTTTCCTCTGGCTGTAGTTTTACCTATGCACTGGAAAAATGGGCCAAAACAGTGGCTTCAGTACTAAAAGAAACTTGACTATGAGACATAGGCAACTGGTGTTTTTAAATGAAGAGAAATGAGGTATTACAAGCTTTCTTGGGTGGCCTGGAAACTCTTTGATAGTTGCAAAGCTTAATCCTTTCTTGATTTTGCCAAACATGAGTAAGACACAGAATGATTATGAATGCAGCATGTCCTCTGACTCTCCGTTAAACAGTTACTATGAGTTGCAAATTGCACATGGATTGTCCTGACGCTGGTGAACCCTGTTTCTGCTTAAGCCAGAAGGAAGAGCAAGTCAGTAGCTACTCAAGTGCAAAGAAATTTGATGTGAGGATTTTAGGACATCATGGTCCAACGTGGCTTGAAACTAGTCCCTGCTCCCAGGAGAGTGCAACAGAAAGGGGAGGTAGCATTTTTTATCGGGGTCCAGTGGAGAAAAAAGGTGAAAGGCAAAAGGCAGGAGGAACCAAGGCAAAGAGTTTCTACTAGAATCTGTGATTAGATTTTATGGCCACACTTTATAAAGAACTCACCTATGAAATCTATTACCAACATTTGTCAGCTAGGAGAGATTGTAATAGCAGCAATATATGGCTCCTTACAATATGACATTGTGCTTTTTTATGCTTGTAACTGATTATTGCAAGACCTAATCAAAATATGCTTTTACCATTTATAGAGCAGAACTTAAATTATCAAGCTTTTACAGACCAGTTAAGTGATTTTTAATATTAACTGCGATCAATTTCTGAAGTTCTTCTCAGGTCTCTTGTATTCACTAATTTCCCTAGTCCTCCCACCCCTCCTCTCCCTGATTCTGACCAGATAGTAAGCACACCCCATTTGTACCAGATAGGTAGTTGAATGTGAAAACTAATAATTCCAGCCAGCAAAGCTGGCAGAGTAATTATGTCTTGATTCATGTGTTGAGAGGAAACTCAAGCGCATCTGAAGAAGCTGAGCTGCAGCAGTTAATCTACCATGTGCGGTGACTAATTTCATTGGAGAACTGAAAGTAAAATGAAAATCTTGTGCTAGGAGCTTAATGAGAGGATCTTTGCTTTTGCCAAAACATTGACCCTGCTGGCAGTGCAAAGGGTGAACAAAGAAATTAGATTGCCTTCTTTCAGGCCCCTGACTTAGGAGGAAAGCTGATGTGACTTTTGTATGGAAAACTGATTGATGATTATGCCCTGTCAATGGATCTTAATTGGAAAACAAGATAAATCAGAAGAAATGAATGTTTTCATTGCACTTGGCTCAAGACTTATTCTGTGGTAATGAATCAGTGTAAGGCATGTATTATATCAAAGAAATTTCTAGCTACAGCAGCTTATTAATTCATAACTCTTTAGAGTGAGCATAAATTAACAATAATTTTCAAGTAAACTTAGGACAGTAGGGTGTTTCTGTTATTTTTGTATGGCTTTTTTGTATTTCTTACACTTTATTTTTCTTTGTGAATGATGTTGTTGAGTCAGTTATAACAAATATAGGAATAAAAATTGTACCCTGACATTCATTTTGATTAGAAAACAAGATTTGTTACACAATGGGAAGGAAAGGGCGTCTGGGTCACTGTTCAAGTACCACCTCATGTTATTTCTTTCATAAGCTGATCAACATATGTCTTAAAATACTCGGGAGTAGTAGTGTAAACTATCACATAGGAAAGCTTTGGGGAACCATGTTTTTGTGATGGCTAGCCCTCTAATTTCCAGCCTGAATTTATTTATGGCTGCTGTCTTCCCATTTGTCTTTGGGACAGTATTGTCCTTTGGCTTACACAGCACTTCGTCCTACCATGTGTTTTCCCCTTTTCTGGACAATAAGCATATCTCCTGTGAGTACCTGTTTTGCTGGGTGAAACAAACTTCTCTGTCATTTTTAAGCAGATGTATGTCCTTTCCTGGCTGCAGCAGTGCTAGATGAAGAGATTACCATTTTCTAATTACTTTCAGCTCCCTTCCCTGGAAATTAAAATCCATTGTGATCTACTAGCAGAGCTGCTAATGTGAAAACACCTTGNCTGAAACAGGTTAGGTTGTGTTCACCAAAGCAACCTCAGTTAACGTCTATGAGAGATCTGTAATCTCTAGCAGAGAGATGGTGATGGGTAACTTGGAGTGGAGTAGGAGAGACCATCTAAATCAGCATAACGTGGATTAGGAGAAGAATATATGTGTACTTATGTGAGCTGCTCTGTGTGAATGCTTTATTTGAGCTTGTCCTTTTCACCCAGTTCTTCAGATAGACTTGTGCAAGATGGAGCAGGTTAACAAGCCCCAGACAGTGAGTAGCTTATACTTACAGCATTAGATTCTCCTAACTGCCAACATTAACGAGTCATATGCAAATTTCCCTGAGTGGGTCACATTGTTGAAATGAAAATCAGGTATGTGCCAGTGAGATAGTTTTTCAGTTATGAGATCTTTCAGGGCAAAGATATTAATAACTTTTAATCGGTAGGGGTGGTATTTGAAAGTTTTGTGTGCGTGTGTGAGTGTGTGTGGGGTGTTTTTACTGTTTTTGTCTTTCAGTAGTGTTAGTTATTTTACAGAGTTTTACAAAAATTTATACATTTTTTACTTTATATTTTAATGCAGGACTTTTTACTTTATATTTTAATGCAGGACTGGGGGGAGAAGAATGAATTGCTCCAATGTTGAAGCTTTGTCCTGCTTTATTTGGTTTTAGACTTCAGCTATAATAAAAATTAAACAATGATACTGTTAGTGTTCCCTCATATTCACTGAATGCTGCATGCACCAGGAATTGAGAAGACTGATATGTAGTTGCGCAGCAACTTGAATGCACAAAATCTCTCACCACTGCTCTGGAAACCAAACATTCCTCATAAACAGAGAACACAGGCTTATTATAAACACTTTTGTTTCAGGATCTAAATAAATGACTCATAATATAAAGAAGTACGTTATGTCCTGTATATAATATACAAATGTTTCCCCCATGGTATGTGGGAAGATATTATTTTATCTGTCTTCATTTTTTTTTTCCTACTCCATCCTGTGCACGGTGCTTTTGATAGTTTCATATTGAGACTGCCTGGTCATCTAAGTTATCTATTCTGATTTCTCCTTGTTTTAAAAAAGAACCTTTTCCAAACAGATGGGAATATGGGACCTGTTCAAGTAGGAGAGTAAGAGGTTCCACTGAGAACCTGGAGTTCAGGTTGTCCACTCCATGCTTCACATGCTATGCATGTGTAAAGTATGCAAAGTATAGACACTTTCCGACACTTAGCATTTTAGAGGACTGGCATTTTAATAGTGATTAAAACTATGCCAATTTGTATCTGAAGTCCAGGAATAAGTATGAACGGAATCTCATGGTACCTTTTTGCATATTCATTTTGACTGTGGAGCTGCATTTAAGGTACTTGCATGCTTGATTTTTCACTAAAATCATGAAGTTTAGCTATGTTCTGAATGGCGAATACATTCATCAAGATTTTGTGTATCCGTGAAACGTGAGCAAGCTGTATGTTACATGAATATGAGGATGTATTAGCTATTGGCTCTTCTGGCAGAGAGTCAAAGCCTTGATGAAAGAAACAGTATGAGCTTGTTTTATGAACCAAAGCCAGGAGCTCAATAAGTACAAGACTTGTCTTCCTCAGCTTCTCGTTTACATCAAGACAGATGATATTCATGTACTCCTGAGAGTTTCCTGGTTCAGGCTCTGCTGTTGACCTATATCAGGCCTTCTTGTAACCTTTTATCTCCTACCTCAAGTATGGTTTAATATTCTGCAGACTTGGACTCTTCAGGTTTTCATTCATTCCTTGCAACACATCTGCATCTGATTTCTACAAATAGTAGGCATATAATGCCTCACAGTCAAAATCCATAGTTGTGCCTTTCTTCCATATTTAGCTTTAAGAGCACACTATGACAGACTCTATGAAAAGCTACTGTGCCTTTATTCATGTAATTTTCATGAGGACAGACAAAGCAAAAATCTCCAATTTTTTTTCCAGGTATCCAGCTGTGGCCTTTACAATCCTTTCCTCTGCCCAAGTTGGCCTCTACCTTCAATAGGGTGTTGGTTATTCCAACAATCAAAAACATGATACAATGAAAAAGTACAGTAAACCATCCCTTTCAAAAATACCCAACTAAATGAGATGGAAATAGCACGCATGATTATTTCTTCTGTGTTTTTGACAGATGATAATGCTTAGATGATAGAGATGCTCTTTATCACAATGTAAAAATACTGAATTTAGGTTAAAGCTTATACAAATGGATTATTATTTTCCACTCAAGTTTTCTGACTCATTAAGGAGAATTTTCAGATAAAATCAGGTGGTTTATGATGTTTAACTCTCGCTTTATGTTGTTTCGTCACAACCTGGCTGTGTTGCATGGCTGCGTGAAGCCCCAAGAGGCATTTGGATGATTTTACTTGTTTGTTCTTCTGGGACAAGAGAGAAATACAAAGTGAGACACTGCTGCTCGCCTACTGTATTGTATTTTCTTCTGGATTTCATGGTTCAACAGTTCTTCTCTGAAATGTTTTAATGAGGGAAGACATAATAAATCACATGGGCCTTTTTTTCATAAAGATAGCTAATGAAAATGTAGGAAAATATGAAAGACATTATGCCAAGCTGTACTGCTTTGAAACGCTCACCCTTCCACTTTCCATCCTGTATAATTTTTTTGCTATTATTATCCTGTTTAGTAGCTGAATCACTTGTTATTGCTAAGACTCAGTGTTCAGTTAAGCTTAAAGAAAAGGTGCTCTAATAACCTACAGCCCTGATGGCTGCTCGGTGGTATCCTGAACTCTGTTTTTTTTTAAGAGCAGGATGGCTCACCTCAGAAATCAGCAAATTCCTCTCCTACCTCCAGCAGATTAAGATGCAAATCAGATATACAATTTATAGAGAACTATTTCCCTCTGGCTTTAGGTCTTTTTTTTTTTTTTTTTTTTTTTCTGTTTCAGAATCATCTGAGAGAGCATGAGTTCCCTGGTTCAACAGGCTTAATGTCGCTTGCCACTTCTTGCCTTCTCTTATGGGCTGCAAATGGTTCATTATAAGGAGCTATTACACTGTGCTCAAATTCTAAACCCATTATCCAGTGGTTTCACAGAATGGTTGAATGGACACCTTATTTTTGTATTGAAGGAAGGAGTTGGGAACCTTTCCAGGAGAGGGATCTGAAAACTGGCTTAGAAATGTTATATTTGAAACTTTATATGTTGAAGCTTCTACTAGTTTAACACATTCTTCCTGGGTACAATTTAAGACTCCTTTGGAAGGAGGAATATTTACATCTAAACTTTTACTTCTTATTCCTTTTACACAAAATAAATGCATGCTTGGCAGTAGTGGGAAGAACTGTAAGGTTTTTCCTTTGGTCATTTAACTCCTTTTGCCATGGCCAGAGCTGTCTTTCTAAGCATGCTAACAGCTGTTCAATTTGGCAAATAATACTTGGCTGAAAAAAAAATTTTCTACAGGTGACTGAGTATGACAGAAGATTAAGTTATTCCCCATGTAAGTGAAAATTCATGGACAGTGCTCTGCTGTGTTCAGGCAGCTTTATTTATAATCTTGTGTGCATGCGGGCCTTTGAATTTTTTCAAGAAAGTGCTTTGATATTTTCACTGACATCTTAAAAATAAGCCTGACATTTTGCCATTGAGAAATAATGGAAAAAGGAATTAGAAATGGGATAAAAGATCACTGGTGAATGAAAGCTCATATACATATCAAACAGCCATCATCTCATTGCTCATAAAAGATAGAAACTCCCATCACCATTGAGAAAACACTTCCAGTGACACAGCCACTCCACCACTGAGATCTCAATCTTCAGCTTACAGGGAGATCTACAAAACTTCCTCAAAAATGAATCTGGAAACTAAGCTTTATGACTGCACTACTCATAACCAGAAGAGTGAAATGCTATAGTTATAAAATACTTCTGGAAAAGCTGGTGTTCATAACCCCAGGTAGTTTAAGTTCACAGTGCTCTGTGCAGCAGTACTTGTTGGAACCAAGGAAGTAGTGGCTGCAGTATGGGTTGAAACCTTTTATATGAGTATTACTGGGAAAGAAAATACTGGTGGATCTGTGAGTTCTGAGCAATTGTTCTGTACTTGGACCCTGTTGCTTCTGTTTGTCTTAAAGAGGAGTCTGCATGCCTGAAAACTTTCCTGAAAGCTTGTCTGTTTGCAGTTAAACTAGGTGGTATGATAAAAAGAATACTCTCCCACAAAAGATGAAGATATATTATGGCCTTTTTCTTCTTCTGCAGTCCTAAAAATGTTCTTCCAGTGTTTTTATTTGTTTTATTTTTATTTTTTTGTCTGAGTTGTTTGGTGATTTTTGTTTTTGTTTTTGTTTTTTTGTTTTTTAATCAAACTGAATAAACCTACTTCTGTTTATGGCATCTATAGTGACAGCCACATGGACCATCTGCAGATTTGGATCCTTTATAACCAGCACACAGGCTGTCCATTTGAATCTCCATGCATTTCCTAGAATTAGGACTATTTTTAAACATTTGAAGTATTTAACTAATACTGAGCAACAGCATTTGCTATGCAGAGTAAAATTATTTTTCTCTGGTGTAGTGATTTGCTTGTGAGAAATTAAGCAGTGACCCAGTGACTTCAAGGATGATCATATACCATATGTAGAGTAATTAAATATTACTGAAACATCTGTGACACACCTTCAAAACAAAACTTCTCTTTGCTTGTTTTCTAACGGCAGAGTCCCAGCAGGGGGCTCCCAGGTAACACTGAGAAATCTTTAGGTGACAACGCGTACTTGTTGCCCACACTTGGATGATAGCTATGTATTTTTAAAACTTCCTAGAATTTAGGTTAAATTATCATTTAGCATCTCTGTGTTTTTAAAAAGCATTTTACTTATGGAAGGTTTTGGTTGCTAAACTGCTTTAGCTCATCTTAAAGTGTTTCAGTGGAAATTGCTGTTCCTTGGATTCAAAGGCAGACAGTGAAAGGCTACAATTTTTGCTTCAGACTGGCTGATAGAGGTGTTGTGCCAATTTAGGTTTAACACTATCTAACATCTTGGAGAGATCTTGGACTTTTTTTGCATTGTGGTAATTTTCTGCAAATGGATTAAACGTGTACTCTGTATCAAAAAGAGGCAGCATTAATTGTGCTAAGAACAGAATTAGCAGTCTCAAGTGAAGAAATAATTTACTTAAGAAATTAAAAACTGATCCACCATCCTGGAATCCTGCTCTCCCCCCCTCCTAAAAAAGAGGCTAATTTTATAGCTGTTTTTCAACAGCTATATTTTGTAGCTGTTTTATGGCTGCTTCATTTATTTCTTTCAGTGACAGGCTCAAAGTTTGGAGAGCTTGTAATAAGACAAGTAGGCCAGTAGTCAGCTGCATTTCTAATGGTACTAACTGGGGTCAATGCAATAATTCTTATGAAATAATCTGACAATTTATTTCTCTCTCCATTTGCAAAATGTCTGACTAGAAAATTGTCGAAAGTATTTCTTCAGAAAGATTTCTTAAGGTACTGAAATATCTCTTGTAGAGTAGCTTATTAGCTACAGAACAGAAATTGAGTTGTTTTTTTTTTTTTTAATTGGACTCCAAAGGTGTATTCCAAAGATGTTTTCTGATGAAAGAAAATCATGGAAAATGGGTGAAGACATTACTTGATTTAAATTCTTACCAATAAAATAAATCCGTGTAAAGTCTTTCTTTCTGTCCCTTGATCACCAGTAAGAACATACTAAAGCTAATAAACACAGCATGGGGGACATACAGATGCTTTTACTTGAAGAGCTGTTAGGCCTTTAAAAACTCTTAAATATTAGCTCCCATTCTACCAAA
>VXAL01011440.1:72722-87624 GCA_013399475.1 Chauna torquata | reverse complement strand
AAAAAACAAAAACCAAAAACCAAAAAAACAGAGAGATGCTCTTTCTTTTGTAGAAAGGTTTATCATCAAACCTGAGGACAAATTTAAAATGTCCCACATCACCTAATAAAACCAAAAATATTAAGATTTCCACATCAGACTTGTTTTGCCGATTCTTCATTTACACAAATGTGCTAGTCACAGGGCTGGAAGCAGAACACAGATCTCATGATTTACGTTCCCAATAAAACTACTTGATCACTCTGTCTTACATAGTTTACAAATCCATCTATCTAAAGATTATGAAAAATGCTGCATTTGCAATCTCCTGTGACCATACCCTCAGAGGTGGTTTTAGAGAGCCTGTGCTGAAAGCGACACGTCTGATCATCAGATAGTTAAAGTGGCAGGCTGAGAAGTGCCAAGGGCCCTGAAATTCACCAGATTTCTTCTGCCTGTGCCTTGATGCATGGGAGATGTCAGCTCACCCTTTGTAAGTAACTTATCTTCTCAGACTATAGACTTTTCTGTGTGATCTATGGAAATGATGGTAATGTAAAAGGGTATATGTATCTTTTTGGAAGACGATCACTGCCTTGTTGGAGTAAGCCTGTCTCTACTCACATGTTTTTGAAAAACTGGTCTTTGGTATTTTTTCGTGAACATGAAAAACTGGATACTTCTCAGGTGTGTAAAATATACAATTTTGCAAAACTAAGCACAAATAATTAGGATTTGTGTTGATTTCTTTCTACAAAAACAAAACAAAACAAACAAAATAACTCTCCTCACACCCAAAAACCTGAATGGATTTGTGTTTTCCAGAGGATCTGGTCTCCTGATTAAATATATTTGAACATAGCCTATAATATACTTGGCACTACAAAGCCACTTTTTTTTCCCCCTACTAGTTGATACAGTAGTTTTCCAAAATCTTGCTTTGGTGTGTATTACTCAGCATCCCCACTGCTGGGATAGCAATGTTTTTAGCTGTTCTTCCCAAACAGATGCTCAATGTAGTGTAGTATTTCTGAGTCTAGGAAGAACGCGTATGTGGTTGTTTTTCTTTCTTTCTTTCTTTTTTTTTTTAAATTCAGTTCCAAGAATTGGAAGCACTGGATCTGTCAGTGGAACATGTTGCTGTTGGTACTTACGTCAGTGGCTGTGACTTGCTCTGAACTGGCGAGCAGGCACCTCAGCTAATGTGAAACCAGCCACTCTGGGCATAGCAAAACTTTACCAGAGCTCAGGTTGGTGTTGCTACCTGATGATTTACCCAGAGGTCAAGAAATAGTTTGCAGTTGGCTCAAGAGTCCCAAGTGGTTACTCCTGTGTAGGTTACTTGTAAGTAAACCTCCCTACTATAGGGTTAACTGCTGAGTGTGTTTTAAGTTGCTTTCTATTTGGCTATGTTTTTGACTCTTGATTTAGGCTCCTAGTAGCTCCAAAACTTCTGATGCTTCTAGATTCTTCCCTGAAAGATGACGTCTGGTTGTATTTGTAATCCAATCAAATACGTCATCCCAAACATGCATGGGCAGTATCTACATTCTCACGTCTGTGTGGGTTGGTTTCTCAGTCTAAGGAAAAGTGATCAGACCTGCGGTTTAAGGTGGGATTTTATTACCCATGCTATCACATTACTTAGTAATGTCACCTTATTAATGGCTTTCTAAATTAAAACCTCTAATAGTCACATATTTTGTCTCTTTTTTTAATTAGAAAATTACATGAGGGTGTTTTGGCCTGATAGTTATGAGATCACATATGTTGGTACTAAAGCAAACGTGCTGAATAGAGAAATGTATTTTATAGAGTAATTCATCTGCCATTTTATGTTGTATTCGACTCAAGAACTTGTCTGTTTTCTAGACTGTAAATTGTTCTTGCAGCTACTTCTAAATTAGGCCAACAATATTTGAGAAGAAAGAACTTTTAAGAGGTGAGATTTGTACAGGAGGGAGGGTTAAGGAGAAAATACTTTGCCTAAAAGCATTTCCTTTAATATACACGATCGCTTCCATCTTAGCATTACACTCAGAAAACACTTCTTCACCTGTGTTAAGATTACTGAACACACTGTGATTGCCTTAGTGAATTACTCAAGGCAGGGCTGCGGCTCATGCTGATATCCCTGAACACCTGAGAGAGTCCAAGCCAGTCTTCTGTCTTGTGCAGCACAGAGCTGCTGTGAGCGTTGTTAGCAAAGGGGATGTCTCTGACAAACAGCAGCCTCCACAAACTGGCAGTTTTTACTAATTCTCCATTTTCACTTCGTGTGCCTTTACCAAAGCTGTTGTCCCAGCCAGCATTTCAGCACCTGTAGGATGGTTTATGTCAGGACAGTTCTTTACTCTTAGAATGCCGTAATTCTCCCTCTTGTGGATCTAGGTGTATTCATCAGTCTACAGCACGTCTCTCTATCTGGTAAAATATTTACTGCCTCCCTTATAGCTTTTATTTACCTACCCGATACTTCTAATTTATAGAAAAGGTAGGGATTTCCCTTGCTCTTCCAGCCTCCCTGATTTTGGTTGCACTGGTTCTTCACTGATGTCATTGATCAATATCAATACAAATGAAATGAGAGCAAGGTTGGGTTTCAAACAGCTAAGAACTTATTATTTTCTCCCTCCATAACAATTGTTATCAACATGCTAGAAATTAATAGCATGCAAATTGGAAATCTGCAGCAAAGTACAACTTTAATTACTCTTTCTTTTTTTTTATAATCGTTAGAGAGAAATGGATTTGCTTTTAGAAGATGCTTTTCTAATGAACTTCAAGACAGGGAAAATGCATATACTGTGGTGTATACCAAATATATGTCAAAATGAAACATACTACTTAAATTATGTTAGCATATTAATAATCAGCACAGATATCCATTGTTATTATCTGCAAATAACATTATATACAAACATATACTAATTAATCTACACTGCTAAGAATACATACCAGCTCTGTAAGTGAAATGATAGTGTTTTTTAGAAGAGCTTTTGCCTTTTTCCTCCAAAAACACAGGTAAATGTTGTAGTGGTGTATTTCCATATCATATTCCTTGCAAAGTATAAGCAGCAACAAATGTGTTCTAGTATTTCAAGGAAAATGAAAATAATCTAAAATTATGCAAACTTAGGCACTAACTGAGAGTATGAAGATGAAGTATGTGCCACTGCATGGGTATGTATGGAGCAGGCCAAACTGTTACAGTAGCTGTTACAGAGCTCACTTCCGAAAGCTCATTGACGTTTTCTTTTTGGTTGGCCAGTTATATGCTATCTGTACAACAGATACAACAGGTTATCAGGCAAGAGCCTTTATGGTGAAAAAATGAGAAAGGCGAAAGCTGTGATGGTAATTATATGAAAGCTCCTTGTGAATACTATTTTTCAGATCTCCTCTGATACCCACCTTGCAAAAGAAAGTAAAAAATGAAATACTCCTAAAAACTGCCTGTGCTAGTACTGGATGAAAGGATACTTAGGCTGTATATAAATTTATTTGAAATTCTTCTCAATCAAAGGTACTCTAGTCTTAATCTCTCCACACATAGCTGCTCCACAGCTCAGTCAGGTGTATTCTTCATCAAATGATATTAAAGAAATTAAAAACACCTGTGTTGGTGGACAAGCTACAATATGTATAACATGTGAATAAAGTAGTAGTGAGATTGCATTTCCCTGTACATACAGCATTTCATAGGTGTTAGTCCATCTACGGGTGTAGCATAAAGGTTACAAATCCAACAGCTCCAGAGCTAGGAGGTGCCTCCTCGGACAGGTACAGAGCACTGCGTTATGGAGATTTTCCCACTGGTGCCCAGATAAATACTGGAGAAATAAAGCCATACTGAATTGAGCTTCATGCAGCAAATGGACTAAATGTGGTAGTCCCCCACTGATTTATCATCCCTATCATCCAGTCGCACTATGTCCTCTCCAATCCTTTTACATTAAGTATGGTAATAAGAAGCAGCAATTTGGCTGGGGAAGAGTCCTGCCAGAGCAGGAGAAGCCAGGTTTTGGGACAACCTGGACTCCTCATGCTTGGATATGAGAGTGCAGCTGAGCTGATGGGCAGTATAAATGCAGGTTTCAGCACCTAAGCTGGAGAAAAGTCTGGCTGGATCTGAACAAATGTTTCTGAAATGCAATACACTCAGTGGGAAAGTAGAGATTTGTGCTGCTACTGCGGCATTGCCTGTGGCTGACAGGTTAGACGATGCAGGGGACACCCTGTCTGGAGAAGAGACAACCATTAAAAAAATCAAAACATACCTTTTATTTGAACTAGAGTAATGCAGTGGTTGTTTGTCCTGAGCTTAGGAGTGGCCAGGTTGCAGTTCCTTTATGCTTGCTATTTTTTGTTCTCTGTCTGGATATAATCAGTTACATTAAATCTATGGTAGATCTATGCAGCAATTCCCTCTCTTTGCTGCACAGCTCCGTGACTGGTGTGGGAAGAGTCTCTTCTTTCCTTCAAACACATTACTCTACCCTTTTGAAAGGAGTAGAAGAAAAGAGTGAAAGGCCCAGAACTGAAGATTAATAGCAGGCAGGCATCCTTCTCTGCCCAGGGACCACCTCCCCTGTGAATACAGACATGAGCGCGGTTTCCCCAGGACAGCAGAGCTTGGTCATGGTGTCCTGCCTTGGCTCCTTTTTCCTTCCGAGTTCAACAAATGCTCCTAGCAGTGCACTCGGTGCTAGCATCTCCTGTGATTATGGGCTGTGCTGGTTGCCCATTGGGCATGTTTGCTCATTTAAAGGGAGTCCTGTGTGACCTGCAGCAGCCTGAATTGGCATCTGCAATGCACCCCTACGTTTTCCTAATAGCTGTAAAGTTAGGAGTGGAATCATTTACCTATGAATCCCGAAAACTGACCCTCAGAGGCTGAAAGGGAAACCAGCAATGTTATTGGGAGGTGGAAGAAGTGACAAATGCTCGGCTGATTTATTTTTGCAAACCTCTTGTATATTTTCAGGTTTCAAAAATACAAAGGAAGTCCCAAATTAGTTCTTGTGAGCCTTAATACCACGTAACCACATATGAAAACATGAAGTAGGAGAAAGTAAAATTTTCTGTTTCAACTGTGATCTAATAATGTCTTGCTCTTCTGGACTTTTTACTCCAGTAAAACTTTTTTTTAAATACACCTACTGCAAAATCTCTTGGCATTGATACATGGAAAAAAAGGCTTGCTGTATTGTTTCGAAAAACATTCCATCTCTTGATAAAAGGATGCTTTGTATATTGCTCTGTTTTCTGTAGAATGAGGTAAGAAGTAGCTTTTTCTTTCAGTTAGATTACATTGCTTTTTATCATTCAGAATGAGTGCAGTCTTGCTTTTTGGCTGGAGCTGTTTGGAAACACAGGTGAGGACAATAGACTGATTACCAGCATGAGCAGGCTGCCTGTTGCCATGATGGCATGTCCTCAAAAGGACCTGATAACTGACTCTTTAATCAAATCCGTGAAGGCGTTTAGAGGAAAACCACACTCCATAGGCCCAAATCATGCCAACACAAAACTAATCCACAAAGCAGTGAAATTTCACTGTACTGAAAGATATGAGCTCTTCGCTAGCAAATTTCTTTAGTAACACTCTCAGATGTATTGCCAAAATAGAGAGTGTCATGAAGTGAAGTTTACAATTAAATTTACTTTTAAGATCGTAATTTAATACAAAGCGTTCTGCATTTAAATGCAGTTTTTCTTGTATTCCACCCTTAGGATTTGCTAGATTCACTTCCATGGATACTGCATGAGTAAGTGGCTAGTAAATCCAGCGCTGCATGGGTCCAACATTTGTGAATTGGTTGGAGATGGATGACTCTGTCTCACAGTATTTATGTCATAGCAGACCTTCTGCACGTAAGAAAGGTTGAAATAAGTCCCTACCTTGAAGGCAAAGATCAGCCTTCCCCCTTGCAGTCATAATGGTGCCTAGCAAAATGGCATCATTGCTGCAACAGTATGAGAACGTGTGGTCTCACTAAAACCAAAAACTGTCAGTGCTTTAAGCCAGCCCTTCTTATACTTGTCATGGCATGCTCAGTCCCTCTGCCTTGAAATGAATCAAGATCTGCTCTAATGATGACAGATGGGTTTGTGTCTGAACATCAGAAGGAAGGGAGATCTGTGTAAAGGTATTATTCAAGGCATGTTGCTCCTCTTAGCTAATATTTTTTGAAGGACGTGCTGCCCATTGTTGCTTTCCACACAGTAGATGAAATTCGCCTGTCATTTATTTTGAGGCAATGTCACGATAACAGAACAGATGCCTCAGAAGAAATAAGACGTCACTGTTCTTCTAGTAAAATGCTGAAAAGAATTAAGAGGTAGCAGAATAATACTAGGAAAGGATGATTTAAATCAGAGCTTCCATTCATAATATCATGACAGAAGAATTTCAGTATGGAGTTCAGTACAACAAATTAATAATATTTCCTTAAGTATTTTAAAGATAGATTATATTTCTAGCATCTTACCCAAAAGAAGGAGAGAAATTGCAAGCAAAAGAAACACCAGCTGTTTTGACAATCTAAAGCTTTGGGAGAGATTTCTAAAGAATCTTGCCTGAAAAGGCAGTAAAAGTAACGAGAGAGACTGCTAGCGCCAGCAGGGTTACAGCTAATGTGGTCTGATGACCACATTATTAAAAAATGACCACCCATATTAAAAATGGGGGTGTGAGGGAGTGGGAGAGGTGGAAGAAGAATCCAGTATTTTACAAGCTGTGCTGGACCAGGCTAGAGCTGTCTCAGACATAAGCCTCCCCGTGCTGCAGGTCTGCACATGGACTCAACGGGAATTTTCTTTGCCTTGGGAAGCAGGCGGGTTCTCTATCCCAGTACATCACAGAAAATAATAATAGCTGCTGGTGGGAGTATTTGATAGAAACTGAAGTCATGCACGTCAGGTATATAATACTTAACAGCTGCACTCAACTTCCCTGGCATATTTGAAATGGAATTCAGTGGAAATATTAACATAGAGTTAAGTATGTTTATGTGCGTTTACTTGCTTGGGCAATAGGATGAAAAACTTATTTGGTTAGTAATGTTACACATTATTCACTACCATGAATAATAAACAGAAGTAGCATTTCCAATAGGAGACATAACAGTAATTCATAGTTTTAGAGGGCACAAGGCTTAGGAGTATTCTGTGTCTGTACACGTTGATATGCGTGCATCATTCTTCAATCTGTTGTGATCTAGCAGCTGAAAGTTACTGGAAAAAATAGCTAAAGGGACTGTTTGTTTCATCTTAGAAATAGTACTATAATGGAGACATATGGAAGTGATAATATTTTGCTATATGATCTAAAAGCAGTCCAGTGTATTCAGTACGTATTTCCCTTGTTTATTCATCTGTAAAACCAGACGATTAACCTTGCTTTATTTTTCCTCGGCTGTGTGGGGACTGAACATTGCATCAATGCCAAACTGCTGGGCATGTGGATGCAAGCAGAGCAGGTTATTTAGAGCTGTTGTGATTGTTCCAGTTCCTGTTTAAAGAAGCCAGTAAAATTTCATATCTGAACCTGAAAAGAAGCATTTAAGTCTGTATTGAAAATAGAAAATCTGCATGGGGAATAGGAGGCATGGAGGAGAGCAAGCATTTAAATCATCCATGAGGGATGGTTTAAGGCCCTGAGAGGACTGGTGGTTTGCTGGGAACTCAGACCCCAGTCTCCAGTGTAACTGGTGTTTGTCTTGTTCAAACCGTGCCAGGCCAATGCTCCATCTTCAGTAACGCAAGTGAAACTTGCAGGTCATGGCTCTGTGTGTGAGGTTCGGTGATACTCTCCTTGCACTCTCTACTGCATAGAAGCTAGATGCAAACTAATACCCCGCAAAGTTTCCTCTCTGCCCATGAAGCTAAGACTGGAGCTGTGCTGAATTTTCTAACAGGAGATGTTTAATTTCACCTCAGAACACTTTTTGCAATGTTTTCTCTCTTGTGAGGCGTATGTGTCATCTTGTATATGAAGAAACTGTTTGTGTGACCTAAAGGTAATCTGTAGGCTGACAGAGGCATGTTTATTACCGTGAGGAAAGTGACCACTAACAGACAGAAACTGTTCAGTGCAGTAACTGCCAGCTGTGGTATGAAACCTGCTTCAGCGTCTCTTAACTTCATTCTTTCTTCTGCTCATTTGTTACCTTTGTCTTCGATCAGATCTTTTGTGTGGGATTGGGACATTACATGCGTTTTTGCTGGCAGTCGGCAGATTGAATGCTGCTCACCAGATACATCTCAACAGCTGTCTTGTCCTTGGAGAAACCACGGCACAGCAGCCTGAGCTGTGGACAAGACCCAACAGCTGAGCAACTCCTTCTACATGTGGTTGGTGCTGAAGAGGCTGCCGGTGGACACAGGGACACACCTGGCAATACTTGGCCATCCTGAGCCCTTACTGTCTTCTCTGGGGCCAGGAGAGAAGGACCAGAAGCCTGGGAGAGGCCTAGGTTGCCCTTGTGCCACTTGTGTTAATGGCAGGAGGCAGGGATTAGGGAGAAGAAGAGAATTACCCAGTAGTAGAGTGCAAGTATGTGGAATATAGGTTGGTGAGGTGGTTTTTTTGTTTGTTTGTTTGTTTTTCCTAGTGAGATTGGTGAGGTATTGCATAGGGTATTAAGTTGCAAATCTGCACCAGATGCAGAGCTGATGCTTAACCATTCAAATATCAATTTAATTTAATCACATGAACTAGCACAGCCTCACTGTGTGAAGGTGACCATCTTTGCGGTTGCATTGGAGATTTGCCTGAGCACCTCTGAGACTAAGAGCACAAACTGTTATGCTTGGCAGGGTCACTGCTTCTAGGCCAGGCTCATGCTTTGTGGATGGACGCATAAGAGGACTTGCAGCAAATTCACCAGATGTTACAGCTTCTTTTGCTATCTTCTGCAGAAGACAGTTATTGATATCACACGTGGCGTATGTATGGAAGCATGCGCACAACATACACTGCTAGGTGTAGTCTATGTTGTATAAAACTGCTTGTGAGGGACTACTGGGCTGTAATACACACTTCTGCCACAGTGCAAACCATGGAATGTAAATAAATCTAGTTCCTGGCCTTAAAAAAAAACAAACAAAAGTATTTTGAAAAGTTCCCAGGCCAAAAAGTCCTCTAATGATAACTGCTCTGCTAAACTGATTTTCAGTTTGATTGAAAGGAACTGTAGGAAGTCTGAAGGCAATGGGAAAGATGTGTTTTTCACATGCTCTGTTTAGCAGGTCGTAACAGCAGTCTGTAGTCTATCAGCTATTTCCCCATGGGTTCCTTGTTTTCTTTTTCACAACTGAAGTAGCAATTTTTCTGTAACAGAACAGGTCTGGCAGTATCAAAGTGCCTTTGCATGCCCTGGTAGCAAGTGATGCATGGCCTGTGAATCTAATGGGTTCAAAAGAAAAATTATGATGAACCAAAATGACAAATTTTAAACAATTTTTTTGTTTCTTGTGAAGCTTGAGTTGATGGGTTGGAAGGTTCTCTTTGAGTGCATGGGTAGTGATATATTTTAGAAGGCTGTACTTTTATAGGCTCACTTCAAACTTTTATTTTCAGTAAGCTCTGTTATCTTTCTCCAAATATCACTTTCAGTTTGAATTGCTGCAGCAGTTCCCCCATCCCCGATCCTATCTTATGTACAATTTTAAGGTATGTCATCTAGGTTTCATGCTTTATGATTTTTCTTTTTCTGATTAACCGAAGTATGTTTTCGGTTTTTATTCTCTCCAGGCATTTTCACTGTTGAATGATAACAGTGATCAAAGGTTGTTTCAAGCAAGCAATGTGTTTCCTCCCTCCACCCACCCCCCAGCAAAGCTACCTTAACTTCAAAAATAATGCAAAGCCTACTCAAGCTCTGCAGCAATCTTACCATAAGATATAGCTTGGTTTGGTATTAATTATACATTTTGAACATTATCATTAGATTATGCCTGTTCAGATCTTAGAATATGTTTTATCTACAGGGGTGAATATAGGTTGTGTTGTATAAAGTAGCAGTTGTGGTGTAAAGAGGCAATGATAAACCAAGGCAGATTAAAGAAAACCTTTGTTCAGGTTTACCAATAATCCTTAAATAATTCATGTAAATTTACGAATGTCGTTTTTTTATTCCCTACCAAATGTTGGTTGCATTTCTTCAGATGACTCCCAAATTTTATATTTTTTATCATTCTAATGAGCTGTGTGAGAAATGTCAGGAGGAAGAGTTTGTTGAAGTTATGTTTGATTATCAGGTAAGAACCATAATAAATAACTCAGTAGTAGCATTAACACGCTCAGAAAAGCTGAAAGAAACACTTTACTTTTCTTAGCTATAGCTAATAAAAGTAATTTTGAAGCCTTTTGGAAAATTGTTGGCTGTATTGTTGTGCTATGTATGGAATATTTGCTGACTTTTAAAGCTGCAGTGAGAAACCAAGAAAAAGGAGAGCATTGGTAACACCTGCACCACCCACTAGCCATATGTCTGATTTAAAACAAACAAACAAACAAAACCAAAACCAAAACCAAAAAACCCACAGCATACCGTAGGCCATAAAGGACTGTCCCATCTGGATGGAGCCGAATCATTCGGTTTTTCACCGTCACCCCATGGACAAATGACTTCTTGTCATTTTGGAAATATGTGTCAGGCACCCAGAGCTGGTCAGCCACTCTGTTGTCCAGTGTTAGGTTCAGAGGTATTCCAGTATAAGAGAGCCTTTTATCCCTCCAGGACTGCTGGAAGTACATGGTAAGAGTGTAGTCCTAGAGAAGAAATAAGAAGCGTTTTTTGTATTTTGCATACTGAATAACTTAACAAATTTATTTTTAAATAACTTTAACATGTTGTTGTCATTAACCATGACCATGAGTCTTGGCCTGTTTGTGTTAATGTTGAACTTCACACTACTCACCAGTGGCAGTGACCACAACACCCCAGCCATGGGCTTTCAAAACCTCTTGTGCCAGAGGGAATACATGGTACATTTGGGTCTCCAGTCTACAGGTCACGGGGTCTCCAATCTATAGACCACACTTGCCACCTCTTGATAGATTTTCTTTAACATGAAAAAAGCAGGGCTCAGCTGACCTCAGTCAAATAGCATTGCACACCATGGAAAACACCTTTTGGTATTTCCCGTCTTCATCCTGAAAGATTCCCCCCCCAATTCAGAAAGGCTGGCAGTCCCTAGACCTGCTGAGAAAGAGCAAAAATGATTGCAGAACGTATAATGAGTAATTTCTAATTCTGTGACTACTGCAGTTGCCAGATGTAATGACCTTTGATAGCCGGGCACATCTTACCTGAGCCCAGGGAATGCGGTGCTTTCTGTCCTTGGCAATCAAATATTACCAAATAGAAAACAAACATCTTCTCCCAGCTATCACACTGTAGCTTAGGGGAAGTACCATTTATGCAGTGCTTCATTTTTGCACTTGGTCAGAAAAGAACTGTTTTAAAAGACTTCTGGTCTGACTTACTCCCCCACTTTCTCTTTGCAAATTTAGTGGTTTTAAAGGTAGTCAATTATTCAAAGTGGAAAAGCCCACGTACTTCGTATCCGATGGAGTTCTTAAAAGATGTCTGGAACAGCAGTATGTGGACTATTAGTTTTATCTTCCTTATCTTCTCCCCCATCCCCCTTTTCAAGTGGCAGGTCATTTTGTCATGCATTTAGCAATAAAAGAGCAGTAACATAATAGATGTTGGGTAAGATTTTCTTTTATGTGAGGGAAGACCTCACCTCTGTCATCCTTATAAACCCTAGCCTGTACTGTAATTTTTAAAGAAATGGAGAGCATAAAAGCTGTCTGTGATTTCCTCTCTTCATCTTCAGTGGCTTCTTAAGAACGTACTGCTACCATGAAAATCAAAGCACTGTTGTTACCTTTCAAAAAGACTTTCTGCCTGAAATGTTGCATCTAGCAGAGCTATAAACTATAGACTTATCACTAATAAAAGACGTTTATAAAAACACTGTTCTTGCTTGCCCTGGGCCTGCAGTATTTGCCTTGTACAGAGGACATTCCATGACTTGATGATCAGCAGTCTTATACACTATTGTAATTTGCATCTGTTCTGAGCACCAATTTGCAAGCATTTTGTAGACATGCCCTTTTCATGCCTGCAAGGTGGATAGTTACCCATGACAGAGCCAAAAGGTGGTATGCCAAAGGTGTAAGTCTTTCTTGACCCACGTAACTAGGAGGAAAGTTGGAAGAGGTCAGGACAGCTGCTTTTGCTTGTCAGACTACACTGATCAAGCACAGAACTACAAAGTTCCTTGGGGACGGAGCACCTGTTTATTTCTAACTTTGCCTCAGATTAATTTAATCTCTGAAGGAGTGTCTGGCTGGACTCTGACCATGCATGCTTGGCTCAACGTGTAGAAACTTGAGGCGGAAAGACTTCGATCCACTCTTGCCTCTACAGCCACCTTCCAACTGGGGAATCGAGGAGGTCAGAACCTTCGTCTGGGGTCACGGGTTACTGTCACTGTTGCAGAAGTATCTGGATTGGTGGAGTATTTGGCTTCCAGCTGCTGAGGACTTACCAGCCAAGTGTGGTATTAATTTAAGTTGCCACCCATTTCACTTTCTATTTCAAAGGTTTGAACTTCAGTGGTAGAGGAAAAGGATAATAGCACCCATCCTGTCACAGTTATGACAGCAGTAGCCACAACGAGGCTGTTGGAGAGATTAGGCAACTATCTCAAGCCTTCTCAGAACTGCTATATCTTGTCTGGAGGTATTGGCCTGGGAGAGCAGAGTAAATTTAGTCACCAAGCTTCCTGTGGAGCTGGCAAAAGGTAGTTCATGGGACCCGCTACTTGCATCCCTGCACTCAGGAAGCAGAATGGAACTGATGGCAGAGTATGATTTAAAAACAAAACCAAAAACTACAACAACAACAACAACAACAAACCACCACAAAACCTTCGTCACCTTTTGTGTTTCCTCCTGAAACCTAAGTGTAAGGAAGGCAGAATGTGTGTACTGACGCTGCCCTGCCAGCTGCTGCTGAAGGGGCTGTCGTGCTGACAGGTTTATGTGACAGAAGTAATGTGCGGAAGTGTGCACGTACTCTGCTGCAGAGGTGATTTATAATTTGAACAGTGGAAAAAGCATGGAGAAGCATAAACCATGAGGAAGCAAGTTTTTGCAAACAGGATGTACAATTTGAATAGAGTTGGGTTAGAAGCAAGTACTTAAAGAGAGGTTACATCTCTGCCCTCCTTTTATAGAGACCCAGAGCCCAGATGGGAGCTAGACAAGGAAAAAAAAATCAGTATTCTGGTGCAGTTCTCACATATTATATTTGCTTTCTATCCTGTCCTATTCCAGCCAATTTTACATAGAAAAGGTTTCATAAATGTCTGATACAAGCTAAATCCTCAGTGCTCAGCACTTCGCTTGGTATCCTCTATGTCTTCTGCCTAATTCAGCAGAGTGTATGCAGTCTGCAGCACAGATGGAATAGGAATTCCAATTACATGTAATTTTTTTATTATTATTTTTCCTTCCTGCTTTCCTTTACATTTTCACCAGGTCTTAAAGCTGCTTTTGTATAACTGTCATGTCATCCTAGAAAAAAAAGCTAACAATTGAGAATTTTCTGTGTGTGATGGTTTTCACAGCTCAATCAGAGAGAAAAATAGCCAAGATAGGCTACAAGATATCTTAAGGATGTGATCAGGCAAAAAAAAAAAAAAAATCTGGCTCTTGCCTATGGCTAGTGGAAGAAAATAAGTTGCTATTTTTAGCATCATGGTCTATCTCAGAAATTTTATTTCATCCAGCTGTGCTTTACACAGAATATTGCCATTGGTAACACTACAGTAGAGACAGTGAGCCTGTGCCCCACAGATGCGCTGTACTGTGTAGAAATATGTGGCATGTCAATAAGTGTTAATGGAGAGAGCAAACCTGAGCTTCATCCTACAGGAATCTCCATGCTTCTTAACTCAGAGAAAGAGTTATATTTTCTTTTGATTCCCCAGAACCTAGGAGAGTTACTTGTTCAACATTTTAATGAGGAAAATGAGTCGTATATCATGATTGTGAGAGTCCCTGTCACTGTTTTTAGTTTAAAAAGAAAAGTTACAGGTTATTTTAATGAAATAAAAATACATCTGAACTATAATATCCCAAATTATATAGTTTCTTTTCTTTTTTTTTTTTTCCTTTCCTTTCCTTTCCTTTCCCTTCCTTTCCTTTCCTTTCCCTTCCTTTCCTTTCCTTTCCCTTCCTTTCCTTTCCTTTCCCTTCCTTTCCTTTCCTTTCCCTTCCTTTCCTTTCCTTTCCCTTCCTTTCCTTTCCTTTCCCTTCCTTTCCTTTCCTTTCCCTTCCTTTCCTTTCCTTTCCCTTCCTTTCCTTTCCTTTCCCTTCCTTTCCTTTCCTTTCCCTTCCTTTCCTTTCCTTTCCCTTCCTTTCCTTTCCTTTCCCTTCCTTTCCTTTCCTTTCCCTTCCTTTCCTTTCCTTTCCCTTCCTTTCCTTTCCTTTCCCTTCCTTTCCTTTCCTTTCCCTTCCTTTCCTTTCCTTTCCCTTCCTTTCCTTTCCTTTCCCTTCCTTTCCTTTCCTTTCCTTCCCTTCCCTTCCCCCGTTACCTTTTGCCTTTCCCTTTCCTTTCCTTGTATAGAATACAGCCTTACCCATCTCCTATTTCATCAGTGGAGAATGAAATACCAGCAAACCATATGGCTAGCTTCATCTTGGGATGTTTTCTATTATCATGCTTTTTCATATCTTACAGTGGTGTATGTGAGGCGAGAATTTAATGACTACCCACCTTCTACTCTGCAAAATTTGTTGGGTATTCTGTAGTTTCAACTCTAGGCTATATGAATAATATCTGAATCTTCCATATTTATAGTGGTGGTTGGCTGCAGAATTTTTTTAGGCTTTTAT
>VXAL01011440.1:5246-72650 GCA_013399475.1 Chauna torquata | reverse complement strand
CAGACTATGTTTAATTTTTGCATTTAGGAATTTCTAATCCTGAGTTAAAAAAGCAGAGCCCAATGTAAAATTAAAAAAAAAAAAAAAGAAATTCTGTTTCTGGAGATAACTGTTATTTGAATAATTTGGTTTTAAAACAAATTCACATTTAGAAACACGCTGAATATTTCTGCCTAACTGTACTTACTATAACTAAAGAAAAAAGCTAGAATATTCCTGAAAACTTATGATATTTCATTTTTTTTTTTTAATTGAGCTATGATTTCCTCAAAAAGGCCAGGCTGGATGGGGCTTTGGACAACCTGACCTAGTGGGAGGTATCCCTGCCCATGGCAGCCGGGTGGGAGCTAGATGATTTTTAAGGTCTATTCCAGCTCAAACCATTCTGTGATTCTGTGAAATGCTGCTCTGTTTTTCCAGGGCATAGTCATCTTCCTAGTGGTAAATGTCTAAGCACCGATGATAAAATTGTTTTGATATGCTGTGATTTTTTTGTATGTGATGAAGTCTGATACCTTAGAATTAGATGATTTTTTGTTTGTTTGTTTGTTTGTTCATTTTCTCAGGAATTGTGGAATTTTTTTTTTTTGTATCAAACTGGAAACGTGAGCGAGTGTGTATGGGTGCGTTCTGGAGCATATAAGTCAATCCGTGTACCAGTAACATGAACAGCGAGAGCAGAATGTCTGCTGGACTTCAGGATGGCTCTGGCCTCTCTCCCTTTTGGGGTTTAAAACTTCTTAGAGCAAGAACACAAGCTTCCATGTGGGTACACATATGCATTATTGATGCATATATGCATATATCGATAAAACACATTTTGATTTTAGCTAAACTGGTTTCAGATGTAGGATGTGAGGAGTGACAGGAGGCATTGCCTAGCTGGGGTCTTGCTGAGTTTGGAGTGTGTAATTACTTTTATGGTTGGATTACATGGAGCAACTTCTATATGTTGCCCTGTAACCCAGTTGGAAATATTGGCTCACATTACCTCTTGTCAGCTTTCTGACAACAGCTTCCTAAACTTCAGCTTAGCTTCATTCAGAATTTATGGGATTACCAGCTCAGGTCAAGTTTGCACCAAAACTGACTATCAAGTCTGGACCAAATGTGCAGTTAATTTGGTGGGTTGAAATGGCTCTGTGTAGGGCAGTGGAAGTTAAGAAGCCTTCCTGTAACTCCAAAATGGAATGAAATAGTGGTAGAAATAGCACTTTGTCTCCCCTGTTTCTAAAGATTCTCAGCATGTCTGGAAACATCTCAATAAACAAGTTCATCTTGTTTTCACTGCTGAATTCATTTTTAAAATGAAAATATTAGTAGACTTCAAGTGACCTGGTTGCTGAGCTAATTTCCATAACATAATACTGACAGAAACGGGAGAGATTTCTCATTAGCTTGGCTTGTGTGAGGCGTTTTAATAAGGTGTAGCAGGTTAAGACATGCTTATGTGCTAGTTCCAGGTAACAGAGAGATTCTGTGAAAACGTGAATAAGAGAAACTAACCTATTTTCCTCAAAATGGCAAATTATTTCTTAATCTGAATTTAATCAGCCTCATAAATAAACATTGGCACCAAGCTTCACTGTTCACTTAGGTAATACAAATTTCTTGTAGGAGAGAAAATGAATGGACTACTGATGCCTCTTGTACTTGAAGTTAAAAAAGCAATTTGTAGTTCCAGTAAATGATATACTGGAGAGCTTTCATACAATACGAATTCCATTTTATTTCTATTATTTTGTTCCCTATATATTTGAATAATNCTTTCCTTGTATAGAATACAGCCTTACCCATCTCCTATTTCATCAGTGGAGAATGAAATACCAGCAAACCATATGGCTAGCTTCATCTTGGGATGTTTTCTATTATCATGCTTTTTCATATCTTACAGTGGTGTATGTGAGGCGAGAATTTAATGACTACCCACCTTCTACTCTGCAAAATTTGTTGGGTATTCTGTAGTTTCAACTCTAGGCTATATGAATAATATCTGAATCTTCCATATTTATAGTGGTGGTTGGCTGCAGAATTTTTTTAGGCTTTTATGAGAGCTTCCTAAGATCTCAAGCATCTGTCTAGACATGAACATAAATTATGCTATGTTTAATTTTTTCAATTAAGAATTTCTAATCCTTAGTTAAAAAAGCAGAGCCCAATGTAAAATTAAAAAAAAAAAAAAAGAAATTCTGTTTCTGGAGATAACTGTTATTTGAATAATTTGGTTTTAAAACAAATCCACATTTAGAAACACGCTGAATATTTCTGCCTAACTGTACTTACTATAACTAAAGAAAAAAGCTAGAATATTCCTGAAAACTTATGATATTTCATTTTTTTTTTTTAATTGAGCTATGATTTCCTCAAAAAGGCCAGGCTGGATGGGGCTTTGGACAACCTGACCTAGTGGGAGGTATCCCTGCCCATGGCAGCCGGGTGGGAGCTAGATGATTTTTAAGGTCTATTCCAGCTCAAACCATTCTGTGATTCTGTGAAATGCTGCTCTGTTTTTCCAGGGCATAGTCATCTTCCTAGTGGTAAATGTCTAAGCACCGATGATAAAATTGTTTTGATATGCTGTGATTTTTTTGTATGTGATGAAGTCTGATACCTTAGAATTAGATGATTTTTTGTTTGTTTGTTTGTTTGTTCATTTTCTCAGGAATTGTGGAATTTTTTTTTTTTGTATCAAACTGGAAACGTGAGCGAGTGTGTATGGGTGCGTTCTGGAGCATATAAGTCAATCCGTGTACCAGTAACATGAACAGCGAGAGCAGAATGTCTGCTGGACTTCAGGATGGCTCTGGCCTCTCTCCCTTTTTGGGTTTAAAACTTCTTACAGCAAGAACACAAGCTTCCATGTGGGTACACATATGCATTATCAATGCATATATGCATGTATCAATAAAACACATTTTGATTTTAGCTAAACTGGTTTCAGATGTAGGATGTGAGGAGTGACAGGAGGCATTGCCTAGCTGGGGTCTTGCTGAGTTTGGAGTGTGTAATTACTTTTATGGTTGGATTACATGGAGCAACTTCTATATGTTGCCCTGTAACCCAGTTGGAAATATTGGCTCACATTACCTCTTGTCAGCTTTCTGACAACAGCTTCCTAAACTTCAGCTTAGCTTCATTCAGAATTTATGGGATTACCAGCTCAGGTCAAGTTTGCACCAAAACTGACTATCAAGTCTGGACCAAATGTGCAGTTAATTTGGTGGGTTGAAATGGCTCTGTGTAGGGCAGTGGAAGTTAAGAAGCCTTCCTGTAACTCCAAAATGGAATGAAATAGTGGTAGAAATAGCACTTTGTCTCCCCTGTTTCTAAAGATTCTCAGCATGTCTGGAAACATCTCAATAAACAAGTTCATCTTGTTTTCACTGCTGAATTCATTTTTAAAATGAAAATATTAGTAGACTTCAAGTGACCTGGTTGCTGAGCTAATTTCCATAACATAATACTGACAGAAACGGGAGAGATTTCTCATTAGCTTGGCTTGTGTGAGGCGTTTTAATAAGGTGTAGCAGGTTAAGACATGCTTATGTGCTAGTTCCAGGTAACAGAGAGATTCTGTGAAAACGTGAATAAGAGAAACTAACCTATTTTCCTCAAAATGGCAAATTATTTCTTAATCTGAATTTAATCAGCCTCATAAATAAACATTGGCACCAAGCTTCACTGTTCACTTAGGTAATACAAATTTCTTGTAGGAGAGAAAATGAATGGACTACTGATGCCTCTTGTACTTGAAGTTAAAAAAGCAATTTGTAGTTCCAGTAAATGATATACTGGAGAGCTTTCATACAATACGAATTCCATTTTATTTCTATTATTTTGTTCCCTATATATTTGAATAATTTTGTTGTCCACCATGTAGAGATGATGGAAGGGCAATGATGGAATTTTTCTTTCATGACAAACCTCTGCATCTCTCTGAAACTGGTAGAGATGCGTTAAAATAGCCAGGTAATTTCCACTTGTTGGTAATTTTCACTGTGTGGTTTACCAGTTCAGCACAGCACAATATGTGAAATACATTGCTATATTATCTAACTTTCTGGGAGACACAATGGTCTCTCCCTGCTTATCTGCTGATTATGGACTCCGGTGGAATAAAAGGGCAGTACAAATGTCTGCTATATTGGCACTTGCTTTGGTCTTTCATAGACTGCAGACATGAACATTTGAACAGGAAAAGAGAGGGAATCCTGTAACTTGCAATGTTCAGCAGTATGATCTAAAACATATTTTATGTTTTCCCTCTTCCCAAGATCATCTCAATCTAAGTTCTGTTATTGTTTCATATGTTTAAGTAATGAATATCAAAGCACACTCCAAAAGTCTTACCAGCTAAAAATTAACATTCTGAATGTACTTCTTAGCAAAAAATAGTAAATGGAAGGATATTTTGTGAATATGCTCAATTCAATACCAAATGTTAGAACTCTAGATGAATTTGCACGAGGGTACTGTGCAGCAAAACAAATACAAGAAACACATAAATGTCATACTACTAATAGATAACACTGTATATTGATAGTAGTGAGATACATACTGTACAGCCAAATAATCTTAAATTTAAATGATATCCTTAGGAACCATCCAATAATCAAGTATCTGGTAGCACCACAGAAAATGAGATGCAATGCAATTCAAAAACAGTATAACTTAATCAAGACAAACATAACTGAAATTGCAATTTACAATTAAATATGGGGGGATGATCAGAATACTAATATTGAGTGAAATAAGGCCATAAATGTAGAATAGCAATATATGTAAATCCTGCAGCGATTGCAAGCTGTGATTAATTGGGGAAGACAACTTTCCATGTTTATTGAGTACAGAGAAGAAGGGAAAGGTAGAGTTTTGAGGCAATGGTAAGTGCTGTACTTGCAAATTGGAAAAGGCATGTTCATTCGTATGTTGTAAGCATCCTACTGCATCAGAGGAAGCTGTTAGTGTTTGTTCAGTTAACAGTTAGCTGTCCTCTGGTCCATCTCGGAAACCTAGGGATGCATGCCCTCACCTGCAAAAGAGCTATTTTAAGGCAAGGGAATGCAAATGGTGATTTTTGTTTGTTTGTTTGTTTTTTTGTTTGTTTGTTTTTCCAAGCCTGTGTAATTTCCGATACATACTTTGTGCTCAATTGCAGATACTGCACAAAAATTAGGGGAAAACATTTTTGCCCAAATTATGGAGGAAGAAAGTACTGGTTCTACTCATTCTGTTCTCTAAAAACATCAGGGTAGCTGCGTATCTTTATTAAGCCTGAAGTCCAGCCAAGCAAGGAGGCCAGCGAGTTATGGATGTGCACACTAGTGATTGCCTTTCTTTCTAAGGACATACTTTAGTGTTCCATCTGGTTTTGTTTTCAAGTGAAGACTGATACAGCATATGTTACCTGGTTCCCCTCTTCAGCCCACGGTAGTGGGAGGAGTGGGAAGGAGGTTGGAAGCATGCAGCTGAATTACTCAATATGCTGTCTTGGTTCACAAGAGGACAAGGTTCTTGTGAACTAGACTTCTGTGGGACAAGCAAGATAGGAAGCTCAACTGACTACAGAACAATAGAAAAAAGTCTTCTATTTTTCTGAGATAAACTTTTTTTTTTCCTAACAAAATCAGAATTTTCCCAAAGCAAGCTTCAGTGTTGCAGAAATTCCATTTTATGTCAGAAAATTGCTAATCACTTGTAGATATGAGATTTCTGTATCTACAGAAGGAGAAAAAGTTGTGTGAGGTATTGTTATTTTGTTAGATCCAATCGGTAGCTCTAGTTGATAGCGAAGTGCCTTGCATTTTTATATTTTTTTTTTCAGAAGTGCTGGTAATTCTCCAGAGAAATGTCTCATAAACCTTGTTGGCATTTATAACCTCACAATTAAATTAAGTATGCACCATCACAGTTGTTTCTTACAGAAAGAAGCAGAGATCTGGCAGGAGTCCGCACAGCTGTAATGATGATTCTCTTTATTGTTCAAAGCACAGCCAGGAAGAAGATTAGACTCATTATAAGTGTAGCATGTTGGAAATGAAGGCACTCATCATTACTGTATTGGGATCCGACACTACTCTTTGCAGTCAATGGCAGAAGCCCGCTTAACTACAATGGGATTAGAATTGCATCCAATGTCTTCAATCATTACTGATAAAGAGCAAGACAAAAGCCAAAATATCTCTCAGTCCTTGAAAGAAGACCATCTATTTTGTTGCATTTTTTTCAGCGTTTTGGTGCACATATTTATTACTGCTTCTGAGATTTAAATGGGTTGTTATGGTAGTTGTGCTTCATTCACTTGGTATTATTTAACATAGAGGGGATTAAAATCCCCCTCTTCAAGTCTTGTGCATTCTACTCTGTTTCTTGGGGAGAAGGAGAGTTAGGACTTCTGTACTTTGGATTGGTTTCCCATTGCCTTGCCCTCTGCTTTTGCTCTCTTATTTGAGCTTTGCTAGTCTGGAAGGCCTGAACACGCTGCTTGCTGTATGGGCAGTAAAGAGATGATGTTACTAGATACTAACACGGATTGCTTTGGTTAGGAATGGACTTGGCTAAACTTAGCAGGAAAGTACGATAACACAGATACGTTATGGTTATCTTCATTACATGCTTGAAACTTCTTTAAGAAAGCTTGAAGACGACTCTAGCATTCCCAGCTACACATTAAACTTCTGACCACATAACCCGTTGTCTGGGGTAGCAATGAGATACACCAGTATAACATTGCTTACAGTGCAAATTAATAGTATGTCTGTCTGAAGCAGCTATGCTAATTGCTGACATAAGAATCGGAACGTGCCCATGGTATAATTCATATTCCCTGAAATATCAATGAATTGCTTTTAGTATCTGTAGGAAGCAAGTAATGATATTTATTCCCACACTATTCTATTTTGCTTTTGAATCCTGGAAATCTCTCTCAGCCTAGAGAAGAGGAGACTGAGGGGAGGCCTCATGGCGGCCTACAGATTCCTCATGTGGGCAGCAGAGGGGCAGGCGCTGATCTGTTGTCTCCGGTGACAGCGACAGGACCTGAGGGAACGGCATGGAGCTGTGACAGTGGAGGTTCAGGCTGGGTGTTAGGAAAAGGTTCTTCACCAAGAGGGTGGTCGGGCACTGGAACAGGCTCCCCAGGGCAGTGGTCACAGCACCAAGCCTGCTGGAGTTCAAGAAGCATTTGGACAACGCTCTCAGACATAGGGTCTGATTTTTCGGTGGTTCTGTGTGGAGCCAGGAGTTGGACTCGATGATCTTCGTGGGTCCTTCCAACTCAGGATATTCTAGGATGCTGTGATTCTTTCCATACAGAGGGTGAGGGTAATCCTGCTATAGAGATGCTTGAGGGGAGGGGTGGAGAACAAAAAAATATGGCATAAGATGTATATGTGCTTAGGAAAGATGGCATTGTGACAAATGCTGGAGTAAACAAATACAAGTGTATGGGCATACAGAGTAACTGTATTTAGTGTGTGCATATATTTTTACAGGCAGCAAGTAACAATGTCCTTTACATTTTGGCTCCAGTGAGAGCACCTGGGGCTGAATAAAGAACTGTTGAAGGTGAAACCAAGGAACAGAAAAGCTTCTTGCTGGAAAGTAGCCCACAGAACAGCATAGTAATTCATGTCTAGATATAACTTTTAAGAGCAAGTGTAGAGAGCAATATGAGACAAACATGTTTTCTCTTAAACATTTCTCTCTGCAAGTTACCTACTAGCAAGTCTTTGCTAACACTGCACCACCCCCCCCAAGAAAAAAAAAACAAAAAAGCAAACAAAAACTTGTCCAGGTGATCTCTACCTGTGTGCCTGTATGTGAGGACTCCAGTTAGTGTTCACATCCAGGTATTAGCAACTACAGTGCAAAGCTATTCTAGGTATTACAGGATTCTTTGTGCTGAAGTGAAGGATGTTCTAGGATTCTTCTCCTGCAAGTTGTGCAAAAACTTGCCTGTTCATATGCAGCTATAAAAGGGAATGATGGAGTGATATTTGAGGACTGTTTGAGGATATTTTGTCCAAGTAGAGCTGTCTACATCCTCTCTGCAAAGCAGGTGGAGCAAGCACTCCAAGGAAAAGAAGCTTCAAGCTTTATTTTATGTTCCAAAATATTTCAGCCAGCTTGGACTGAAAGCACCAATACACTGGAGTGAGGATAGGCATTTGGTATGAAACAGTACTTCTGAGGTTCTAGTGTGAGCTATTTCAAGGTGGCTCCTTAGTGACTGGAAGATTGACTCTTAGAGAGGTGGGCATAAATCAGCTCTGAGGGTCTACAACTTGGTATGTGATAAGAGGAGTAAGCAAACTAAGAGAAAAATGCTGGAGAGATGCAGCACTTTAAAGTTGCAGTAAAGTGAAAACATTCCAGAAAAGTGGAGAATTAAACAAA
This sequence comes from Chauna torquata, assembly GCA_013399475.1. Lineage (NCBI taxonomy): Eukaryota > Metazoa > Chordata > Aves > Anseriformes > Anhimidae > Chauna > Chauna torquata. Next base: position 64,253 of record VXAL01011440.1, on the reverse strand, counting down.
CAACACTTCCCTTGGTACCTATAACAAAGAGAATTGGAAAGGAGCCTTTTTTTGATGACAACAGTTGTTCCTGAAGCACTTGATGTTTTTCTTGTAATTTCCAGTTAGCTCAGCAGGCGTGAACTATGAGCCCATTATGAAGTGCACTGCATTGTCTGTGGAGGATGGCACAGCAATAAGAGCTCAGAATTCCTCATGGTGTCAGTGAACAGTGCTGCAGGCAAAGCTGGGCTGATTGTTAGCCTGGGAGCAGATGGAAGTTGTTCGCTGAATATTATCTTGTATACTACTGTGTAAGCCATAACACATTGTGTGCTAATTTTATTAGCACTGGACACAAAATTGTAGAGAACACAAGCCCACAAGACAACAGTGGGCCCATGTTTTCCCAGATCTTTCTTTTGCTATTTATGTACCTGCAGAATCCTCTTTTGTTGCCGTTCACATCCCTTGCCAGATTCAACTCCAGGTCGGCTTTGACTTTTCCAGCCCTATGCCTGCAAGACAGAACAGCAACTCTGTACTTCTCCTGGGTCACACCTGCCCTTGCTTCTTCTACCTCTTGCACTTTTCCTTTTATGTCTGAATTCATTAGGAGCTCCTTGATCATCCATGCTGATCTCCTGCTGCCTTTTCTTGATTTCCTACTTGCCAGGATGGACATTTCTTGAACTTGGAGGAGCTGATCCTTGAATATCAGCCAGCTCTCCTGGACCAACTCTTTCCTTCAGAGCCATATCCTATGGGATTTTTCCAAGCAGATCTTTGACGAGGTTGAAGTCTGTCCCCCTGAAATCCAGGTCTGGGGTCCTGTTTTTTGCCCTGTTACCTTCTCTTGGGATCCTGAACTCCACCACTCATGGTCACTACAGCTAAGACCGCCTCTGACTTTCAAGTCTTGGACCAGTTCTTCTTTGTTTGCAACTATCACGTGCAGCAGAACACCTTCCCTTGGCTTCTTATTTACTAGTGCCAGGAATTTGTTGTCAATGCATCCAAGAAATCTCCTGGAGCACCCGAGCCTTGCAATATCATCATTTTAGCAGGTATCAGGGTGGTTAAAGTCTCCTATGAAGACCAGGGCCTGTGAACACAGGGCTTCTTCCAGTTCTTGGAAGAAGGCCTCATCATCACCTTCCTGATCAGGAGGTCTATAGTAGACACCCACTACAACAGCACCCATATTTGTCTGCCTGCTAATCTTGATCTATAAACTCTTGATTGATGCCTGACCCATCCCAAGGCAAAGCTCCATGCATTCCAGCTGCTCTCTCACAAAGCGAAACTCCCCCTCCTTGCCTACATATCCTGTTCATCCAAAAAACTTATTCATTGCTGCTTTTCTTGCCAGTTTTGTTGCCTTGTTTCCATCTCCTGTATACTCCCTTCTGTGTTTCAGTTCATCAAGAAGCACCTGTCTTAGCCAAATAGGCCTTCTGCTGAAATTCCTGGTCTTCGTGCATGATGGGATGAATTGTTCCTGACTCTCAGGATTTTTTTCTTTAAAAATCCTTTCCCCTTTTTGATTGCTTGCTGGGGAATTTTACCTAGTGATTACCCAAACAAGCCAAATTCTACTGTCCTGAAGTCCAGAGCCTTAACTCTGCTGCTCACTTTTCCAGCTGTCCTCTAGACCCTGAATCTGTCATCTTGTGGTCACTGCAAACCAAGCATGCTGTAAATGTTTGCATCCAGGATGTTTGTACAAAAGGCAGCTTGAGAAAAAGCTTTCCCCTGCCATTTTTCATGAGCTGCATAATTTAAATATTAAGCTGCTTACATGATGATCTAACATCATAGTTGATGAGTTTACAACACTGATGCAAATTTTCTGTGGAAAACTTGCTTTCGGCTTTTGCAGGGAATTAGTTTGCCTTTAGATGCATGTATCATTGACACTAAATCCTCAGAACAGAATCCAGGGTATTTCTAGAGTGTTGGTAATAAAGGACTTTGTTTTATTTTTATCTAATAGCATAACCAATTGGATAACTAATTGAGTTGGCCAATTTAATATGATTAGTCTGATTAAAACCCTACAAATCCAGTGTCATTGCCAGCTTTATGGGAATCCACTTTTCAAAACATTTTATAGTATGTGCAGGCATTTTAGGAGAGAGAAAAACAAGCAAGAGCAAATAATACCTCATCAGTCAGTTTGGAGGCATGCAACTAATACCCCTGAGTACTGACTAGAATATGGAAGCAGTCTCTCTTTTCTGCAAAATAAGTAACTAGGGAGAACATAGGAATGGTAATTATTTGGAAAACTGAGTAGCTTAAAGCAAGAAAGTTGGGATTTGGCACCAATATACCAAAAATTTTGGAAACTGCTTTCTTGCAAATAAGATTAAAGACAGAGCAAAACGAAAAATCAGTCTTCGTTAATGCTTACAGCAAAAAACCTCTCTCCGAGAATGAAGTTTCAGAAGGCTTTCACCTCACTGAAGTCCAAGATGACCACTATTCTCATCCTTTCCTGTGTGTCAGGGCACATTGGAATACCTAGTTAGGAAGCAATGAAAATTGATCCAGTTTAAAAATGAACCTTGGCAATACTATTTTGGCTTAGTGTTTTTTTACATAGATAAGTTCCTTGACTCTACCACCACTAGGGCTACCCAAGTACTAATGATAAGGCAGGAAAGGACAGCTTGGAGTGAAGGGGGAAGGCAGGGCAGCTTAGAGCAGCTGTGAAACTATACTCTAGAGCAATTTTTGCAGCCTCAAAAATGAGGCAAGAAAAATTTAGGGACTTGTGAATGTTTGCAGAGCATGCTTACTGTTGTTAACAACTGAGGGCAAATGCTGTTGCAGTTTTGTTTGCTAGTCGGAGGAGACCAGGAGGAACCGGGAAAAGCCAGCAGTTTGGGGCCATACTTGGAGCTACAGCAGAGGCCAGGAATGTTAGCTGTGAAAAGCTCTTCTACAGCTTCCAGGTCAGTGACTGAAAAGGCTCAGATCCACCGCCAGGGCTGCACTGACACTTGCTGAACGACTGTGGCACCCTAAGTCTGTGGCTTGGCATCTGGTGACCTACCTGCTATCTTACATTGGTTATTGTTTGTTGATTACACTGGTCAGTGTTATCTTGCATTTTTTGTTGTTTTTCAGCAAAAAAAATCTTGCGTGTGCTTAAAAAAATTAAAGAAAAAAATAGTATCCGAACTGTTTGCCAAAAAAAAGCAAGGCTGGCCCTTCAACTTTTCCTCGTTTGCTAGAGCCCGTTACTGAATGCTGAGGCTCTGCTGTGAAGCTTGCCCTGCATGGTGACCTTTGAAAAGGGCAGACTGGAAGCATTTCTGAGAGACATTATTATCGTAATTTTTTTTTTCCTACTGAAATATTAGTTTTATTGGTCCATCCCCGAGATAGCAGCAGCAATACGTTTCAGTGCTTTTGCACACAGCTTTACTCCTCTTAGTGGTTTTTAGGGACAGCTGTGTCACAGTATGAATGGTTAAGTTAAAACATCTCATGGTGACCCATATGTGATGATGACTGACAGAGAAGACGCAGATTTGTTGTGTCCTTAATTTATTGTGATACAGGCCAGAGAGTCTACTGAGTGCTGAGGGATCCTAAATCCATGGGTTGTTGGCCAGGCAATGTTTACTTCTGAGGATTTTAATTTTGGAGACAGTGTAGTGCCTTAACCGTGTCAACTAAACGCCCTCATGAATTTCTTTCATTTAAAAACAAGCAAACAGCTGCTTGCTACTGGTAAGTTTTCACTGCTTTGCAAATTAGACAATTTCCATCCCACAGAGGAATGGAAATTCAGTGTGCTTTCAGGAATGAAACAAGCACTTCAATTTGTGCCTATGTTTTTATTCTTTCTACAAATATGACTTTTTCTGTTTCTTTTCCTTAATGCCTCCACTGAGTAGAAAGACACATTTTCCACTAAAATCCACTTGTATTCAGCCAGAAAAGTTCTTCCTGCAGCTGGCCAAGCTATGCTGTTGTTTAAAGCTAACTGTAATGTTCTCCCAACTACAGCTTTTAGTAGGACTTGCTTAAGTTATTACAGAGCCGATGAAAGGCATTGGTGTCAGAGGCATATAAAATGTAGAGGTCCAGAAGGCTCGGCTTTTCTGAAGATAATGCTGATAAATGGGGTGTTTGTGCACATAAATGGAAAACCAACAGCAGTGAAGAATCCTGGCAGAGAAGTAAAATATGGGACGGCTGTAGCTCTTGTCTTGAACCTACAAAGCTGATCTGTGGCAAGGAGGGGATGACAGTAAGAAACTGAAGCTGGGACAGGAGGTCAGCTGTTTGTCAGTTTCGCTGTATGGCTGAGGTGGTGACTAAGTCATGACATTGTTCACGACATTAGCAATGATGGAAATGATGGGGAGGTTCTTCTTTGCGGTAATGGTGGCAAGACTCTGATTTTTCACTAGAATAAAACGGCTCTGCCTGTTGACTTCTAATTGGAGATAAGTCCCTTGCAGGTGGCAAGGTAACTGATGCACCAGCACGAAGTAGGACACAGCACCACGCCATGCAGTAACAAAAGCTGCGAAGGAATATGGCAAAGGGCTTCTGTTAAGGTTACTGATGCAGTCAAATACAGCCCTAGTGGAACGAACCTTTTCCATATATCACCTGTTATTTGCCTTACCTGATCACATGAAGCTTGATTACAGAATTAGTGGATTTGCCTCAGTGTTTGCTGAAATGCTTAAAGATAAACATTGTAGCTAGTTGCAGGACTTTCCAGATGGACCTGTTTTTTTTTTTTTTCTGGATGGATGGTTGGTTTTTCATTTATTTATAGCAGAAATGGCTTTGGTATCTGTTAGAGTATAGTAATAAATTTACCAAACTACTAAATAGTATGTTTTCCTGCTTGCTTTCAGCTGATTACAACATCTCTAGGTATCTCAGGGTAATATGAACATCTGTTCCCTGGAGATTGACTCTTCATAGACAGTAATCATAGAGCTAATAAATGGAGTGGAGAATGGTGTTTAGGAAACAGCTAGGGACAATTCTGCCTCTCTCTGCTAACTCTCACCTTAGTATCTCATTCCTTTTACTAGACTGGCTTTCCGAAATGTCCTACCCCAAACTTGCCATATGCATTTTTTCTGGGGCAGGACAGAAAACCAGGTGGTAGCTCCAGGACTTGAACGGCTTGCTCTAACTGTCTGAGTTAGCAGACCATCAGAAAGGGATAGTCCTGCCTCCTTCCCCACACACTCTGAGCTCTAGAGCACAAAGCTAGCAGCAGGTCTCTCTCAGGCACTCACTACTGCTCTCAGGGAGAAATGTTCTCCCCTAATTCCTCATAATTTAAGATGAGTGAAATCAATTACTTGCCTGGTATGCTTTCAGTTTGCTATTTTTAATGATAGAAGTGAATCTGACACCTAATTTGCACTCTTTAAAACATGCTGAGGAAAATATGTCGTAAATAAATCTTGAGAGGAATATAAATTAGCATGGTTCAGGGTACAACAACTTCTGCATTATTTTCAGTCTGACGCATAAAGCTGTGGGGAGATTACTCCCCTTCTGTATGCTGGAGGGTTCTTGTATCTTCACACAGTATCTGATGCTGGTCACTACTGGAGACAGGACTATAGAGGACCTCAAGTCTTGGGCAGCACAACAGCCCTGTTGTTCTGAGACAGACAGATGAATGTTAACTCTTGGATCTCTCCTGGATTACAGACATGGTAAAGCAAACAAATGTCTGTGCATCAAGCAGTGAAATAGTATCAGATGAGAAAGAGCTCTGTAGCTGCTGCAAGAAATTGGACAGTTAATTTAACATATATAATCTTACTGAGAATGTGTAGGGGGTGGGATGGGAGAATAAGTTGGCTTTGGCTGTAGTAAAATGAGATTCCATAGGCTTAGTGTTGTAAATTGCCTGCTCTAACAGCACCTGCTGCAGTTTTGAGACATAGGTAATACTCTGCTGACTTATGTCTCATCTCAGCGAGCAACTAAGAAAGCTTAATTTCTACCCAGCACTTGTTTTTTATTGGATACCCTCTCCTATATGACCACTCTGAAGTTTGGGAAAAGCTTTCCTGTGATGGGAAAGATCACTAAGATTAATGTTCTGTGTGGGAACAGTGTCTTCTATTTCTCCCTTTTTTATTGTATTTTCAAGAACCATGCCAGTTCTTTAATCCTGGTCAGTTTTTAACTGTATTCCTTACTTCCTCAAGTTCTATATGCAAAGATTGCTTGTCATAAATACCCTTATTCCTCTGCAGCATCAATGTAGGTTCAGCAGTCTGTGTCAGTTCAATATTGGATGAACTGTTTAAATGTCTCCCCAAACCTTTTTCTTCCTTGTTTCATTGCAAGTCAAAGTCTAGCAACTGAAGGAAAATCACTATGGTTACATCACCCAGTTCTAGCGAGGAGCCCAAGATTTAAGCCTTACTGCTTGTAACAAAATACGTATTTGAGACACCCCCGGACATTTGGGATTGTGTTTGCAAGTGTTAAAACAGACACTGACAGTTTTAGATAATTCGATTGCAACATTTTGCTTGCAAGACAGTGATCTGCTGTTATAGATGGATTGCTTACATAAGAAGTGAAAGAATACACACAGTTTAAAACACAGTTCAAAGCATGTTGGTTTCTTTTTTCAGTCAAAAATCTACGACTTAGTCAACCACCTGGTTAGCAGTCTGTGTCAACACTGTCAGCCAAAATATGATTGAAAGCTGATTCCTTCCCAGCTGCAAATATTGCCAAGACGTCACTGTGAGGCATTTTTAGGCATTATGAGAGTTACAAACATTATGAAGTTTCTGAAAACTTCATAAATTATGAAATTAGGAGTTTCTGCGAGCTACAGCAGATGACTTTTATGGCAAATGTGGTTGGTATTTCCCATACTGAGGTCTCTCATCCCAACTAGTACTTAATTTCACTCCAATTGCTTACAGAGGGGGGAATATTGCTGATATACCACAGTTCTCTACAGCAGACAGGTATCCCATCTGTAAGCCAACCACAGCTAAAAACCCCAGCAGAGAGGCAAAGGACCAGAATCACACAGATTTGTTGAGTTGCCCAGCCGTTGTGTGACAGCAAGAGTGCAAACTGACTTCAACTGGACAACTTGCATGTGGAAACTCAGATGCGGGATTCAGTTTGCCATGGAACTGAAACTGACACACAGATCTGTGCCTGATCTTCAGTTGTTTTAATCTGCTGAATCGCTGTAGGGGTTGTACGTTGATTTGCACTGGTGCTGCCACAGCCAGTAATTCACTTAAGCTTGTGCTTCATTTCAGGCATCCAGAGTCCTCACTGAAAGAGGAGCTGGTTGGAGGAATGTAGATGCCTGAGCCCCTTTAGAGCAGTTCGGGGGGCTCTGCTCAAGGCCAAGCCTAATGTGAGAATCTGAACAACTGCTGCTTTTGCACGGGCAGATGGCTCCTAGGTGTGGCTCAGGCATATGAGTGAATCCAGACAGGGAATGTAGATCATGTCACTTCATATTTTTCTCTGATTGTCCAGATAAAAGAAATGTGGTGGATCTCAACTATGTGGTGTTCAGTAAAACATCTGAGATTGTGCAAATTAAATTGGAGAAGGTGGGAATTAGTACAAAAACTGTAGAATTGTTAGGATATTGGATAAAGGGGATGTTCCAGTAATGTGTGCTGAACATGTAAGAATACAGGTAGAAATCTTTAGGATCAAAGGATCATATTTGGGACTAATTTTTCTCTGTAATGACTTGGCACAAAAAATCAAAATATGTCAATCAAATTTTCAATTGATATTAAAGCTAGGAACCATTGTCAATATCATAGAGTATAAGAATATCACAATGATTATGTTGAATACTGCGGTAGTAGAAGTGGGATTATATTCAATACTGAAAAGGACAAGGTCATGGACTAGGAGAATAATGACAAGGATTTATTTTACCAGCTGAGACCTTATTAGGGAATGGGACAATATAAAGAAAAGAGCTGAATATTTATCAATCTGATGTGTCACCCTTATGCAGATGTGACAGAAGAAATATGAACTTACTGTGTACTAAGCGAGGCATTGCAGATGAGTCAGGGATATGCTAACCCTGCTGTCCAGGAGCAAGTGGGGCTGGGAACACTGGGCATCATCCAGGTCATTCACAGAATGACCAGCTTACTGTCAAGGAGATTAATTCAAGCTGGGGCAGTTGCAGAGAAGGGCTGTGGCAGTGGTCAGGAGAATGGACAGTAGGGTCCTGAACTCCAGTTCCAGTTCTGTAGCAGCAAGCTTTGTTAACCTGAGCTTGGGAAACGAGGATGAGATAGAAGTGCTCTGCTGCACACAGCTACAAGTCAAGACTGGCTGGGCTACCTGCTCTGACTTTCAACATTATGCCTTTGCTTTACATGCTGATGAACTGACTGTTAAAAATGCGCTTCTGACAAATACTCTGGTTTACTGTCAGCACTGAAACTGTAGCTGGTAACGCTGGATCTGCCGCTCCTAAAGCTGTGGGCTGTTTCCTGACTTGTGTGCTGCAGGTAGGAGAGCAATTCATCCCTCCCACAGCTTCAAAGGTGTTCATGGTAACTCCAGTGACGCCTACAAGCTGTAAGTGAGGTCAGGCTGCGCTGCGCTGCTCCTTGCAGACAGGAGAAGGCAATTTCAGTTTAAATTGCCTGACAAAGATCCCCCTTTGGTAGGGGGTGAACACTATGGTTGTTTGTGGATGTTATATTGGAATTGTTGTTCCTTCATGATGGTTTTTCTGGGAAAGGTGATGGCTGAACATGGAGAGGAGGCGGAGTCTGAAAGTGGGGTGTGAGGGTGAGGGGTCAGGCAAAGGCTGGCTCCTCAGAGATCAGAAAACTGATCAGAAGACAGCTCAGGAAATCACTTTCCTGAACAGTATTTTAAGTGAAGTCTGGGAAACGCAGTCCCTTTTTACAAACCTTTCACTTCTAAGGAAAAAAAAAAAAGCAATACAATACAAGGAGTTTAAGCAACAATATGCTGGAGAAGCCTGAGAAAGGGCAGAGGCAAGCTTGCACACTCGGTCATCAGGGAATAGAAGTATCAGAAGGAATAACAGCGTGCTTAGCATTTTTCTTTTTGTTTTTTTTTTTTTCTTGAGGTCATTGGTCAAATGGAAAAATAAAACAAAAATCATTTTGGATCACCCAAAACTAAAAACTTTAATTTCTCGCCAAAATGAAAATCCCTTTTAAATATTTTTGAGCAAATGGCACCTCACATTTGGGTTTTGCTTTTTAAAAGACACCCTGCAACCTCCAATTTATCATTAATTAAGTATAGATGAAATATTATGGAAAATATCATTTAAAAAGTCAATATATCAGACAGTTGACATGGAGTATGTTTTATGCTACAGTGGTTGAAAGACTTGAGAAAATATGAGAATTCATGAACTATTTTTTTTTTTTAATTTCTGTTCCAAAAGACCTTCCCAAAGTTCCATCTAAACATTTCAAAGCACGTGGGCATTCAGTATCTTTCTGAGCTATACCTACAAGTTCCTATGTGAATCACAGAATCATGTAGGTTGGAGGAAGCCTCCACAGAACCACCTCCAGCTGACAGCGTGTCAAACTACATCAGGTTTCCTGGGGCCTTGACAAATTGAGTTTTGAGTATCTTCAAGGATGTAGGCTCCACAACCTCTCTGGGCAACTTGTCTTGGTGTTTCACTGCCCTCATGGGGAAAATCTTTACGTTCAGTCAGAATTTCTCACATTCAGACCTGTGCCCCTTGTCTTTCATCCTGTCCCATTGATATGCGTAAGTTAAATACAAAAAAGGTCATACTTATATACCAAACTGAAAATTTTGTTAGAGCTGCTTATTAAAAATACTGCATGATACTGACTTTGAATTTCTTCTTATATATTCATGCATGTTGTTTTAACATTCTTTTTTGAATAGGAAATTTCTCAGCATTTAAATGATGTTAAAGCAGAATTATATGTGACTACATAAGACAACCTATGGTTAAAAGCTTCAAGTGTCTTGTAATTATCTCTAAACTGTCTTTTGTTCCACTGAATTTTTATTTGAAATTTGGGCTGCTATGCTTAGGTTTGAATACGTAGACCAGAAAATTCAGGTAGATCAAAGGGCTTTTTGTAATTTCTTCACCTACAGTGAAAGAAAAGTTCTCACTGATATGGGTTGGGTTAGTGGTTTTAAACCCTCACCAGGTGGGAACTGTTTCTATTTCAAAAGGTAACCCAGAAAATTATTTCATTCATGTAAGGTATTTTTCTGAGAGAATCTCCTACGTTATTTTACCCTGTAATGTTCTAGTTATAGCATGTGTGTACTTCTATTTTTTTCTTTAATTAAAGTGTGTCAGGAAATAATAATGAGGATTAGTTTTTTAACCATGAAATGCTGTCATGTCTCAGCAGAAGAATGACAGAAATATAGCTCATGAAGAATTAATCTAGAACACTTTACTGTGATTAAGTTCACATTAGTAAGGAAGAAGAAACAACAGTGAAAACTTTGAGCCACTTTAAGTAACAGTTAAGTCAGGTGTGTTGTATTTGTTTTAGATTTTCTTGTGTTCTCAAGTGTGAAGAAAACTGGGGAAAAAAGGGAAAGAAAAGTACCTTTTGCTAGTATACTTTGAGCAAAGAATTTCTCGGTATCAAGTTCTGTAGCTGCTTGCTTAGGGATGCATGTGTGATCTAGAAAGTATTCAGAAGTTTCTTTAACTGGTGTTTGCAACTAAAATTTCTTTCGGGCCACTGTATCTTGATGTTGAGATATCTACTACAGAAATGTGTGTACCTCAAGTATTAAGTCTCTGGGAATGTTTCGGTGAATATCCTGATGTAAGAATTGGCTTCCAGCTAAGCTTTTCATAATCATCTGCAAACTTAGAGAAGGGCAAGATCTGACATTTGATTCCAGAATACTAGCTCATTTCCCTTTCTTTTCGCTAAGGTATAGTGTATTTCTCTAATAAAGAAGACATGTTCACTAATAGAAGGCACTCCATAATGATGATGGAGCATAACAAGTTGTAGGGACTAAGATGGTGTTTGTATTACTTTCTCATCTGTTTGCAAATATTCTTTTATATCAGCTTTTACTGATAAAATGTGGTGGTTTTCCGTGGCTATGACCAATGAGATACTTCCTATCCAAGCTGGGGTGCTCCTGGCACTCTTCATCTCCTGAATGTATGCTGTAAAGCCACAGAAGGAATCAGAGAAAAAGTGGAGGCTGTACAAATTCTGGATGCAGCACATTCTGCCTCTTCACTTTGACTGAAAACACTGCTTTTGTTAGGTAAACAGGCAGCCTGGCTTTTGCATAGCCTTACAGAGCTGCTACAACTAGACTGAAAAAAAAAAGGCCATAGAAGAGATTACTGGTTAAAGTGATACGTGTAAGGGGACAAAGAGAGAAAAATCAAACGGAATTGGAAATAAAATTGTCATTGGGGATGTTCGGGGAAGAAGGAAGATGCAATTGCAGAGAAAAGGGAAGATTTAATTTCAGTCTTGGGAAAATCTGGGAGAAGACAGTAAAGGAGAAACACTAAAGTTTATCATAAATTTAGAAAAGTGTTAGTGTCTTGCAGGAATTGTTTCTGAGCCCCCTGATTTTTATAGATTGTTAGTATAAAATTTTGATTGCTCTATTAGAGCTTCACAAGTGCTAATAGACAATTCAGGGATGTTCATGTGAACACATAATTTGATCTATGGAACTTTGACACTACTTGTCTCAGGTACCTTCAGTAACTTGTTCTTTTGATTACACTCTCCTGTCAGGTAGAATACTCAGCCTTTATTTGAAATAAAACATTTGTCTGCTACCACTCAACTATAAGCCACTGAACAAGCTGTTTCTTCTTTCCTTAACCAAATCTAGAGGCAATGGGACACGGGTCCAGGCCCCTTTCCTTTGATGAGAGAGTAACTGCTTATCTTTATGAACTTGACATGTCCAACCGAACTGGGCTAGAGAGCTGTATCTTATCAACTCTAAAAGTTTGTAAATATGTGAAATATAGTGAAAAGATGCATGTAATGTAGCCAACAGCAAAACCATAAAATTATTATCATAAGAAACTTAAAATGGGATTCACAGAGCTCGTTAAGTAATGAAAAGCAGCATACCAGCTTTCCAAAGAGAAATTGGTAAGGGCAGGTGGTGACTGCCTTTGGAAATCAATGCTCCTTTCTGACAAATGCATTAATTTGTAATGGCTGGTAGCGTCAGCTGTAGGCAATCTCCCTGATCTAATAAAGACAAGTCTCACATTTCACAGACGCTGAAAATCTAAATTTGGCTTTTGATGCCAGACTGGATCAATGCCTTAATTAAGGCAACCTATAACTTCCTTTAGCTGTTACTTTCCACTGTGTGTGGCTACATGTAGTTTTTTGCCCTAAAGAGAGGAGGTAATTTCCAACATGTTTGCTGGGAAAGATGAGTAAGTAGTCTTTTGGGGATGTTGTTGGAGAATCCATATCTAAATCCTGTGATTATGCACGCTAACCATTTGATGATTGTTGTGAGTCTTCTTTCTGCCCTTCCATTTTTCTATTTCATATTCCTATTTATACACACAGTTCTGAGAACTTTCACAATCCTACTTTGCAACTGAAGCAGAATTAAATGGCCTACCCTGAAGTTCAGATACCCTCATTAATATAAGCAGTCCATTTCATTAGTTACTACGGATTACTGGATAATGATCGCATCATGGAAAGTTATAATTTGCATGTGCAAACTATGCAAAGTGAAAGAAGGAGAGTTTACTGAATATTTTGTTCACAAGAAATTGCATTTTATGTAAGCAGACTTATGCCTGACAAGGACCTTTAAAGGAAATAGGAAAATTATATTAAATTCAGATGTATGCTCTTGATGTCTGTATTTCTAGTAAATTAAGAAATCTGTGCATACTGCTTTGACTATCCCGATGATCTGAATTTTGAAGCAGTGTGCCTGAATTTCTGGGATTATTTCAGTTTTTGTTATTTGCTTACCGTGTACCATGTAAGTAGTTCTTGTTTTCCTCATAATAATGATGACTTTTATGTAATGAAGTTCAGTTTTGAACAGAGTAGAAGGATCTGTTATTATCTTACAAAGGAAAATTTCAAATTACTTTCTATCATGGGAATGTGTTTCCAAAGACAGTGTTCAGAGAGGCTTTGTCTTGGGTAAAGCAGTATTTTGCTCCCCCAGACCATTATCAGTTCCCTAGTAGTGCAGTATTTCATCCTAAAGCATGCTTCAAATGCTAAAAATGCCACTGTTTAAAAACGCATTACACATGAAGAGAATTCTCAATGTTTTCTCAGTGGATTAAATAAGTACTTGCTACAGATGTTTCTGTAATGAGTATTATTATGAAGCTAAGGATTTTATTTTTTTATCCTAATAATTTTATTTCTTCTGAATTCCATTCCTTTTTTTCCTTCAAATTTTTAAAATTTAAAAATTGTCTTTTATAGGAATAGTCTTTCTCTTTTATAGGAATTTAATCTTATTCTTTCATTTTCAACCTTTCACTATGTTAACACAAAAATATGTTTTTATCACAGACCTAGTGTCTACTGACTATAGGAATGACCAATGTGAATGACCAGGCTGTGACAAGTTTATACTATTTGTTTTATAACAGTCTTGGTAAAAGTTGTTTTGGAAGATGAAGAAGTAATACTACAGAGAAGTGATGGGCCAAGGTCAATTTTTGTCTAAAATGAATCCATAAGGAACATTATTTCTTCTCATAGAGCATAAAGGCAAGTTAGTTTCCATTCAGCAGGCTAATACTTCCTTGACAAAAGCTTCACTGATCCTGAAAACTTCTGGAGTAGATTGCTTTCTCCCATCAATACTGGACCTTTAAAGTGTGATGTTCACTTGAACATATAGTTTTATTTACTCTTTTTAATAAACACTATGATATGTTCCTAATGCTAAATTTCACTGTAAACTGTGAAAGTAATTATTAGATTAGATTTGAAATTGATTAAATAGGGTGAGATTTTTAAAACCTGGGTTTATTTTTAAATCTGGATATTGTTTTCATTGATAAATATTCAGAAGTCTTCCTATGCTTTTCAGTTCATTCTAACCAGCACTTGCCTCCCATCCCACCCCCAAGAAAAGTCTAAAGCCCACAGCCTAAAGATGTATGCTTTAAAATATAGCTTCTTTGTAAGAGCTTCGTGCTTTTCACATAAGTTGGAAGATGCTGCATGGAAAGGGTGCCCTCAGCAGTCCTTTTCCACTGCATAAGGGACTACAACAACCTACAAAAACCATGAGAATGAGGTTCCAATTAAATATTCCCAACAGACTTTCCTTCACTGGATCCAACATTTTCTCCAGGCAGTGTTAGCTTTAGCGAATAACTCTAATTCTTCTGGAGTATGAAAGTAGAAAATATAAATATTTCTATCAATTGTGCCTTAAGCCAAGCTTATGTGATGCTCAGACAGCCTTTCGTTTTGCTTCTTCTGTCCTCCTAATTTAATTCCAGCATCTTCTTAATGATAAACAGCATCAAGGATACAATGGAGTCCACAGCCAGAACCCTGTCTCACAGTGGACTTCAAAGTGAAATTGAAGGAATATGTACTAATGCCCAGAGGTCTAACCGGCTAGGAACTGAAAGTTTGCTTTCTTGTGCCATATTGTTACTCACTCAGTCTGCACACTGAAGTAGGTCTGCCCTGCTGTACTCCCATTGCTCCTGGTCTACCAGTCATCCCAATTGGAGGATCTACTGGAACTGACAGTGGCTTTCCTTTATCCACATCCGTAAGTTTCCTTTCAGAGGATGCCCAGATGAGCTGGACAAATGCCGAGCCAGGATGATCTCCTTGCAGCATAAGCACGTGGCAAAGACCATTCATGGCCTGGAAAGTGGGGTGGGCAACAGGGTGGCCATGCCCATCAGGCAGGCCTGTGCCACTCCGCTGACAGCAATGGGCACACTGGCACATCTGCAATGGGGTTGGAGAGCATGCCATAGAAAGGGTTACACTGGGAAAGGTCCTTGGTACAGGGACATGACCTGAGCCCACTTTGTTAGACTTCTAGCACACCGCAAAGTGTCTCCTCTTAGACATGGTGGGGACAGTGGCATCAAGCTTGGGGTTCACTTTTTTGTGAGAGGTCTTGAGTATTTTTGCATGTTTTGATCAGTAGAGGATAGGCAAACGTATCTATATTTTATGAATGCCATAAATAATGGAAGCAGATTTGAACTGAGCAGCTTTGTGGTCTCCTGGTGAAAGTAAGTCATTGCTTTCATGTTTTCTAGGTCTTCATACAGCATTTGGGGATTCCCAATCACGTTTGTTTTGTAATATTTCAGTGCTTTTAGTAAGGGTTTCACTTTTTGACAACACATATGCCTTTGAGGGTAAAATTTTCTTTTGGCTTATGGCTGGATTTTTTCCTTAACTAACAATGTAGTTCTTTTTTTTTTTCCAAAGCCTCGCACCCATCCCCTGTGCTTCTGCTACCTCTGCTTCTGCCACATTTACTCTTCCTCTTCTGTCACTTCCAGCTGGATGCAATTAAAAAATGCATGCCCCAGATATCTAGCTCTGCTCCATGTTTCTTCTCACTGGGCTTGCAGAATTTGTACCAAGTTCTTGGTGTGTTCCTTCAGTGACTTGGTTGGCTGTCTGGGAGCCACAGAAGTGCCATGGGAATTGCTCCTTCACTTCATTCGATCCTAACAAGCATTGGGGTGTTGCTGGACTAGAAATGCTTCCTGAGACTTGGACAGGAATACACATTCCTTCTAGTAGTTTAAAACCCTGAAACCATCTCTTTGACTACCTGGCACGAGTTCTGTATTTTCTTGTGTTCCTGTCTTATGTATATCTACACCAGCCCATCAAACGAAAGACCAGTTTTGCTTGATCCCTTGTGCACCATAAGCAGACCGTAAACAGTCTGACTAAAATCCTGTATCTGTGTGGATGGGGGAAGTAGGCCTGAAGCAGAAAAGAGAGTGCCATGGGAAATGAAGCAAGCCTGTAAGAAACTGCCGCATCTCAGACAAGTAAGTACAAGCCAAGGCTGTTACTGATTCCCTGTGAGAACAGTGCTTTCTATTTCATCTGTGTAAGATTCAGCAAATGAGCCCTACATGTCAATTCTGGTCCAAGGACAGGTATGGAAGGAGAAAGAAGATAATTGTCTCTCTGTGGAGAGAGACAGCTCCAGGAGAATGGGGAGGACTAGCTGTTCATCTGCAGGTGGTCTTATCACTCGGGAGAACTGGAAGGATGTTTTGTGCCTTCTGCCCTTCCATGTGACTGCAGCAGTGACAGGCGCAATCTGGTCCTTTGCGAGAAACTAAGTAGTATAAGTGCATCAGAAGTTTGTTTTAGCATAACTACATTTTGTCTACTCGTAAATTTATTTTTTACAACCCTATGTCTATTGAAGGAAAGCGAGACTTGCCAAGTGTGCACTAGTGAGGTCCCAATAAGCATTAACTCATTTAGTGCAAATTTCTCCAAAGTGAAGTACTCCTTGTGCTGCCCAAACTCCCATTAGCTTCAGTGAAAGGCTGAGCTTCAACCCCTGAAGGAACAAGCACAAAAACAGTAGGAGTTTAGAAAAGGCCATCTATAGAACCAGATGACAAAAGTCTAAAGGACTACATGGCACTGTAAGACTTTTGTAAAAGCCTTCTGTAAATAGGTCATCTGCCCTGTTGAGTGGTGGCAGATGTTAAAACAACTGCTTTGCAACTGAACTCTGCTCTGTGCTAAAAGCTGTCTATGGAGATTTGAGTCAAATCCCTGTGATAAGCATATCTGGAATAGGCTCATAAACATTGTGGCAAACAAATGGGAAAATAATTTACAAAAAAAATAGGAAAGGAGAAAGACACGAATTAAACTGGCACACATGAATTAACACTTCGGTTATTTTGCAGAGTATAATGTTACTAATCCTTCATTTACCATATAACTGAGGCACTTTTAGTTTAGCTCATTGGCCTAGTTATACTAGCATTATTCTTTCTTTCTTCAAAGGATAGTTTTCTGAACAAAACTCTATGGGCAATCACATCAGGACTGTGACATATGATACCAACAGCCTCTTCTGGGATAAACTCTCTAAGGCTTCCGTGGTTTGGAAAGGGAAAGTAGAAAAACAATCCCTGAAAAATGTCTTGATAGAAATTAGTTTTCTTTCAGTCTCTCTTCTTTGGTATACTGTTTAGCTTCGTGTACACTTTTACCACTGTATCAACTATATTTGCCTTAATTCACCGGACCATTTCCATGTATTCTACAATTACACCCAGGACTTGCAATTGGACAAAAGATCTGAATATCTGCCAGGTGCTGAGACAGTCCCAGGCAGAATATCTGTGGGTTCTAGCATTGTTTTAAAAAAACAAACAAACAAAAAACCAGGCTGCTTACATCAAGACTTAACTAAAAAGAATATGGAAACAAGGAGAGAAACTGTGTGGGGCATTGTAGAGATACAGACACCTTTTTATTTCTACACTTTTCTACGCACTTAGATTTGTTGGAAGTCTCCAGGTGTAGTCGCACTGTCCGTCCCAAACATACTTGTCCAGGTGATGAGAGATGCTAGGCAGCTGGCAACACTGAGCTGTGCACACAGAGGAGGGACTTGTGTCAAACGTCATCTGAGTCAAGCTGTTGGTGATGGCTTGCCCAGCTGGATGGGTAACAATGCTTCTCCCTGGAGTCCTGTTTGCAGGTGGAGGCCACTGGACCTCTCTCTGAATCTTCTCAGATACATTACTTCAGGGCACTCTATCTGAACCTGTTAGAATGACTCAGAGTTATATTAGACTCTTAAAAATAAGAAGACTCATGGATCTGGTAGCTGCCAGAGGTAGTCTTGAAGTCGAATTGCCTAATTGTTCTACCTTACCTGTTGGCCAGATGTTAGAGCCTGTTTCTGGAGCAACTATTTTTTATTTTTTTATTTTTTACTATTTTTTGGGATGTACACAGGGCTTTAGCTTGCACACAAGCATATACACACCTGCTTATGGCCATTTCATACACTAAAGGCATGATTCAATTTCCTGCTTTTAAGCTGTCAGAGAGGTTATGTGACAGATACCACCTGAGATTTCCAAATGATGGGGGCTTGTGTATGAGACCTCCAAAGGACAAAGGCATGAGACAACCAGTGCAGCAGTTGATTGCCTAATGATGGCCCTTGGACACTACTAGAATTTTGGGCACTTGCAAATGAAAACATTGCTACTTTTTTGGCTCTTGATTGCTTAAGCAGTTAAAGGGAAACTCTTGAATTACTCAGCTGATGGCAGGCTATTGGTTAAGATTTCCATGAAACGTCTTTGGTAATCTATTTTTTCTCAAAGCTATTTTTTCCTGGTTCTAGTTGAGTGTCTTCACACTGATACCACAATATTCTGAAAGTCTTTATTGCTTTCTCTTAAATATAAGAACATGATACACTCTGAGCCTTTCTATTGGGTTCAGATGCAGTGCCCTGAAGTATAGGATATCTGAGAGGATTAGTTTAGACACAGGTCAAAACAGGTGACCAGCGTTTGCTGCTGCTGCTCATAGGGACAAGACATTTCTGTGACAGTAATGTGTTGTACCTACTGTCAATGTGACATGCTGAAAATATTTATTCCTTGTTTTGAGTACTTCTTAATCTCTTCCTTTATTGGTTGGTTCGTATATTTTTGTGCAACATGGTGAGCACTTCTACCCAAATCACTTTTGATATTTTCTGCTGTTGAGGCTTTCCTACTTTTTGCCTGACTTGACTGTTTAAGACAAACTGGAGGCACTGGCACAGGTGAATATTTGTTTCCAGGCTATATGCTGTCTGTTGAAAAAAATTCAGTGAGCTTCTTAGCCCTTACAAAATAAGCTGTCAAATGGTTCATCTGGAGACAGTCTGATACGCAGTAGCAGAGCAACACCATGACTCAGACAGGGAGAGTGGTCCTGGACTCATGAGGTGAACTGCAGAATATGTAAAAACAAAAGGGATCTGTGGTTAAAGAAGGTTAAAGAATTTGAACGTTAACCTTCATTAAAATCCATGCTTGTTTTCATGCTTTGTATATCATACCCTTGCCAAGAAATAAAAATCCCATTCCTTAAGAAATAAAAATCATTCTAGCTCTAAAATCCTGTATTTTTTTTTTAAAAAAAAGATATATTGGCATCTTTACCCACCGTGCCATGCTTTACTGTTCTAGTTTATATGTGCTATTTAGCCATATTAGACTTTTTTTTTTATTTTACTTATTTATAACATAATGATTCCTTTCATGCTTTCAGTGGCTTGTTTTGCAAGACAGCCTGGCTAGACTTCATATAGATTTATTGCTGCTAAAATATGTCAAAAGAATAATCAGATTAACTGTACAGGTGATAGGTAAGGCTGATCAATCTATCATCCTCCATCATAAGCAGTTCCAGAAATTCATTATTTTTTGT
This sequence comes from Chauna torquata, assembly GCA_013399475.1. Classification (NCBI taxonomy): domain Eukaryota; kingdom Metazoa; phylum Chordata; class Aves; order Anseriformes; family Anhimidae; genus Chauna; species Chauna torquata. The sequence goes on along the minus strand of VXAL01011440.1, from coordinate 44,787 downwards.
TTCCTGATTGACCTTCATAAGCCATCTATGCCTGATGTCTTTAGATGCTGAAGATGAAGAACAAGCTATATGCTACACTCTGAAAGGAGGAAAAAAATAGAGATTTTAACTAACGGTTCAAAACCAGTTCCATTGCAAAATTAACAGAAAACTTTGAATGTCTTCTTGCAAATTAATAAGCCGTTAGAAGGAAAGAGTTGACCTGACAGTATCTGCAAGAAAGATTGTGGTAACCTCATACTAAGTATTTATCATGTTTCTTCTTGATCATTCTTGAACCTCTCTATGCCTCAGTTCACTCACCTCTAATAAAATAAATCTTGCCTATTTCACAGGACTGTTCTGAGGCTTAATTAGTTGTGCTTTTTAAAGAACTATAGTTATTATACTGCGATATATAAAATGTCACACAGTAATTGGTGTAAGAATGAAATGTCCAAATAGCTATAGATGAGGAGAAGTGATATGTTTCTTGAAGGTGCTTTTAGTTTTCATTGCAGCAGTAATTTGAGAAGCAGAAAGGAATCGAAACGAAAAAATATATCAGCAGAATGTTTCCTTTGCTCCTAATTTTGCAAGACTTGTTTGAAGTGAGAATGTGTAAACTTCTGGAAATCAACACAAAATAAGACTGCAAACAGTACAATGTCCTCAGCCTAAAAATGAGGGACTAGAACGCAAATGCTGAAGGCATCCTATTACTCTGCCATCTGCCAAGCTATACCAGCTGAATCCTTAGGAAAGCTACAGCTCTTGGAACGAAAAACACTGTCTTTGTAGTCAGTATATTTTCTGAGACCTTTTTGTGCTCCAAAACCAAGACAAAATCTATTTGTCATTGCCTGGGAACTGCTAGCATGGGGCTTCTCTGAAGCCCATAGGGTTTTAGTATATTTTTGCTTGGATTTTTGGTAGACTTGCAATCCCAAGCGATTTTTGGATTGCTCAGGAAGGAAACTGCCTTTTCATCCTTTAAAGTAGTTTTGATATAGCAGCTACTCTCAGCTCAATTATCGCCTATTACTTAAAACACTCCCTGCAGCTACCCTACAGCAGAGAATGTGTGTACGTGTGTATATATAAATATATACATATATAAAAGTAAAGTTCCCTCTGATTTGCATCAAGGAATTGCAAATTTCTTAGCCAAATGCTAGTTCTCTATTGTAAGGTAGCTACAGGGAGTGTTACATGTCAAGAGGGACCTTGACAAGCAGTTATACATACATATAAAAAAGAGAGGGTTTTGATACCTCATAGTGACGCCCTTTGGTTTAAATTGATGAATTCCCATATAGAATGAGGTGATGCTAGAAAAGGTCTCAAAAAGCCTGGATGCTCACGGTTCCACAAGCCAACAGGAATAAGGTGCAGGGAATCCTGCTAATGCATAGGTACCATATTGGGCTATAACAAAAGAAAAATTTAGACAAGGACGTTGGAAAATTATAGTCAGGTAGACCCCCCAGGTGACTACTATATCAGTTATGTGGACTCTGTTGCAGCTACACTATAGCTGAGGGGCATACGCTGTGTTTTGCTCTCAGACTGGCATAGAAGGAATCAGAAACATGGGGAATAAACGTGACGGAAGAGCAGAGGATATTGTCTACCTTAACTTCAGTAAGACCTTTGACACTCTTCCAAAACATCCTTATAGAGAAGCTGTTGATATATGGGCTGGATGAGCAGTGTGGTGCATTCAAAACTGGCTGAACGGCTAGGCTCAGAAATCAGTGGCAATCAGATGCACAAAGTCTAGCTGGAGGCCAGTAACTAGCAGGGTACCCCAGGTCAGTAATAGGGTCCAGTCCTGTTCAGCATCTTCATTAATGATCTGGATGACAGGCCACAGTGCATGCTCAGCAGGTTTGCTGATGACACAAAACCAGGAGGAGTGGCTGATATGCCAGAGGGTCGTGCTGCCATCCAGAGGGACCTGGACAGGCTAGAGAAATGGGCTGACAGGAACTTCTGAAGTTCAACAAAGAGAATTGCAAAGTCCTGCACCTGGAGAGGAACAAACCCAGGCACCAGTACATGCTGGGGGCTGCCTGGCTGGAAAGCAGATTTGCAGAAAAAGACCTGAGAGTCTGGTGGACACCAAGTCGAACATGAGCCAGAAATGTGCCCTTGCTGCAAAGATGGCCAAATGGCATCCTGGGCTGCATCAGGAAGAGTGTTGCCAGCAGGTCGAGGGAAGCGATCCTTCTTCTCTACTCAGCCTGATGAGGTCACACCTGGAGCACTGTGTCCAGTTCTGGGCTCCCCAGTACCAGATAGACATGGACATACTGGCGAGAGTCCAGTGAAGGGCTATGAAAATGATGAAGGGACTGGAGCACTTCTCCTACGAGGAAAGACTGAGAGAGCTGGGACTGTTCAGCCTGGGGAAGGGAAGGCTCAGGGTGGATCTTATCAATGTGTATAAATGTCTGAAGGGAGGTTGCAAAAACAGAGCCAGGCTCTTTTCAGCAGTGCCCAGTGGCAGGACAAGAGACTGGGACACAGGAGGTTCTGTCTGAACATCAGGAAATACTTCTTTACTGTGCAGATGATGGAACGAACACAGGAACAGGTTGCCCAGAAAGATGGTGGAGTCTTGGGTATTTCCTTGGAGATCTTCAAAAGCCATCTAGGCATGGTCCTGGGAAACCTGCTTTAGGCGGCCCTGCTCGAGCAGGGTGGTTGGACCAGATGACCTCCAGAGGTCCTTCCCAATCTCAGTTATTCTGTGATTTTATCAATGGACTATCTATTAAAAGTTTGCAGTTCTTAAGTGTGTTAAAGTCTGGACGTTTGTGCAGGCACAATGTCTACTGAAGAGAATTTAGCCTTTCTAACTTGCAGAATCACCTTCATCAATACGTGTTTATGCAGTAGATGGAACTGTTTATTGAGATCACCCAAAAGGTGAATTAAGTTTGAATGGGTTTATCTAAGATGTAATGCTTCGCACATTCTGCTAGCACACTGCATGCTGCATTAGCTGCTTTCTGCCTTATTACCCTATAAAGCTTTAGATGTTTTGGGACTTCGTTATTGCAGAGAACTGGCCTTCCACATCTGATGCCTCTGCTGCTGCAATTAGTGTTAATGTGTGAACTAACAACCAGCTTTAAAAAGAGAGGGAATAAAGAAAAAACATCTCATGAACTGCAACAATACATACACCTTCTTCCTTCAAATCACAGCAAGCTGGGAAGTGAGAAATGCTGGCGAGTGAAATAACAAGAACATGACCTGCTCTGGGGACTTTGAGCTGACATACAGCATTGAGGTGTCTGTCATAAACAAGAGAAGTTTCCAAGCATGTATTCTTTGGAAAGAACTGGAAATTTTTGAAATCATATTTAAAAGTTTTTTTTGTTTTTGTTGTTGTTTTTTTTTTTTGCTGTTGTTGTTGTTGTTTTAACTTCTCAGTGAAATTTCTTGGGATAGGACATGTTTGTCCTCCATGCCGCCCCCGCATCCTGCCATTTTGTACTTTATGAAGACTCTAGCTCAAAAGTTTACTTGCAGAAACATTTGCTGGAGGGGTACACTGGTCATGTGATGAGCTTAAGTAGCCAAAAAAGCTCCTAGAGATCCAGACTCTTTGCTTTGACCTGTATGTATAATTTCTGTGTTTCAGGTAGACTGGCTGGTTATCTGCAGAGTCTTTTTGGTTTCTGGTATTGATGTGTATTGAAAATGATGCTAGCTGCGTTGCTGTGCCTTATAACACAGGCTGTTTAAAAATGAGCATCTATGTATGTGTCTAGGAAGCCTTTAAACAATTCATTCTGAAGTGGATTTGATGTAGAGGCAAACAGCTCCATACACAATATGAACTAAATGCAGCCCTCACTGAAGGGAGCTTAATTAGAATTTCTATTTACTCTGAGATTGTAGACATTACATATATTTCAAACCAGTTTAAAAATAATCAGATGAATGGAACTTTTTTCAGTAAAACTTGATTTATGTGGAATATAGTAACACACAAGGCAGACGATTTATATTCTCCAGTGTTGGTTTTGTGCTTTCCAGCAAGGTTAATAGGTAACGATCTGTGGTAATGAAGAACAGTACTGAGTAGTCTGACATTGAAATGAGTACAAGGAAGAATAAATCCAGTGCTGAATCAGGTAAGATATATTAAAATCGTGGTCCTGAATCAGGTATTGTGTTATCATGAGGAAAATCTAGAGGTGTCAGTAGTGGTCACTGAAGAAGACTTTAATATGCAACATTTAGTGAACAGTGGCAAATTTGGGAATTTTCTTTTGGGATTTGAAATGTCTGCAAAATTGTTGTCAAAAGAGAAATAGGGAGTTGCACAGTACAGTCTGCAGTTGTGTTAAGTCAAGTGGTGGTTACATGCACGTTACTTCAAGACTAGAGTCTCAAATAGCTCACAGCCAAACCTAACCCATGAGTGGCAGCTGATGAGAGACAGTGTAATATAAAAATGAAAAAAAGTACAACGTCAGCAGTGAGGAACAGAGCTGTGATGGATAACAGGATATAAGAAGTGCCTGCTTTCTTTGAACTCGTCCTTTTGTTTCCAATATCACTTCTGAGAAAAGCTTCAGGTAAAAATCTGTGAAGAGTATTTTTTTTCAGCTACAACCGCAGTCATTGTAGCTTAGATCAAACAGACACCCACATCCCAGAAGACAGGAGATTTCTAAGCCATATAACAACAGCTTTTAAGAAATAATGCATTTGCTCCAGGAGAAAAAGGTGTGGTTGGTCTGCAAATGTTTGGCAGATAGCTGGCTTAGGCACTCAAAGCATCAGGCACTGGAAAGCAGAAACATGCCTATGCAGGTTCACGGACGCTGCTAGGTGAACAACAGGTGAACAATAATACAATGAAGGAACAGCACAGTATGTCCTGAAAGACTATGACTGGGTGCTCCTGGCTATAAAGATGGGACATCCAAGGTAGCTACATTTGTTGTTCTGGTAAGCTGAAAGCTCAGGAAGAACTGGAAAGACCCAGTGACAAAGGGGGTATTTCTGAAGGTCTCTGTGTGTTGGGAAAGATGCTGGAAGGAACTGTGCTGAAAAGCGGAATTGCCAGGGGGAAAGGGGATAGCCAGTCCCTGAATCCACATGACATGCTTGAAATAAGCTAAAATTAACAAAATTTTCAAGGAAATATCTTGGTTTAGCTTTGGTCAGATGTGCCACTGCCTTTTACTTCACTACTTAGGTACCTCTGTTCTGGAAAAAAAAAACTTTAATAAACCAGATTCCCATAGAGAAAACATCATCTGCAGTGGGACATGATGAATTAGCAGAGCAGGGTAATCCTGGCAGAGCTGTGAGGCTCTGCCTCAAGAGAGGTGCAGCAGCAGTGTCTTGTGCGGAGGAGTGCTTTGGTGAAGGGCTTACTGTGCAACCTGGACCAAAATCATGGAAGCTAACCACACAGAAGCTTTCATCTTGATGAAAAACACGTCTCTGTGCTACCTGGAAAGAGCCTCCCTACCATGACTGAGGGACACTTTAGACGTGCTCGAATTGTGGCACTTCTTGCAAAGGGTATAAGCTGACCTTGCAAACCCTCGTTTGCCTTTAATGAGTCTTTAATATGGAGCCATTACCTCTAGATTGTGCATAGTGCTTAAGGCAGTATGCTGAAAAGTAAGAAAATCAGCAGAAAATGATGACACTTACAGAAAGCTGTATTTCAGGAATACTTGAATTCTGGATGCACAGAATTTATTAAGCTAATAACTCTTCTCCTGGCTGGAACTGATCGAAACTGCCACAAGCAGGACACTGACACCTGGGATGACTCTAAATATCTCTGAGTTACAGTTTGTTTTCCCTTTGTAATGGACCTGACTGAAGATGCATATGCTGTTGCAGCTCTCTGCATCACTGCCTCTGCACAATAAGGTGCGGCTATTTCTCTTCCTTTGTCTCCTGTGGCCAGATTTCCGTGGCTTTTGCCTGCCCTGCTGGGGAATAAAGCATCACTGAACAGATGGGGCAGCTGAGCCTCTCCTTCAGAGACCTCATGTTAGTTTTGGACACAAGGCCCCTGGGAGCTGCTGTACCAGCTCGCTCCTCAGAGGATGACTTTTTAGCCTTGAAATTCTAACTTGGGAAGACAGTGATCTATAATGTACCATTTACTGTATTCTCAAAAACTGTAACAAAGTGCAAAATGACACAGCGAAACAAAGCAAGGGAATGGGTAAGCCATGTTAACACATTTGGAAAAAATAAAGCCCAAGAAAAGCCATTGTTGGTGTCAGAGCTCCTTGGCTGTCATAGTCAATCACACAAATCCCAGTGATGCTATGTCTGCAGCAGATGTTTTCATTATTTATGATGGGCTGTGGAGAATTTGCTTCTAGTTGGATTTGTTTTGGTGCTACCAGCTTTTCCCCCTAGGCTGTTTCAGGTCTTCTGAGAGCACTATTGCAGGGTGAGTCTTTCCTCAGATAGTCCATAAACTTCATAGTCATTCTCTCGTATCTACTGCCTTACTGCTTATGTTGATCAGGAGCTGATGCCAGGCTGAATTTATACATTGAATGCAATACTGTGTGTCATTTCTCTTAATAAAGTTGGGGACAGGGATGAGCCTTCTGCTGTAAAATTTCCTTATTGCTCTTCCAGAAAGATTGGGCATTCAGGAAGAGGCTGTGATTTCCCCAAAATACAAATTGCTGCATTTGGTGTGAGAGTGAAGGATTAGACAGACTATTAGAAAGTTGGCAAAGAAAACATTCTGTAAATCAGAGATCAGTTCAGATCTGTTTTTATTTAAAAATCTGTTCACACAGACATTTTGAACAAGGATATTAAGCTGCAGTGTTGCCTCGTGAGAACAAGCCGTCAGTGATCAGTGGTTGTGAGGACAGGACACTGTTACCTAGCAACTTCAGAGCTGACTTTTATAAATTCATCCTGTCATGGACGTCACATATATGCCACAGTTGGTCTTTACAAATCTTGCACCCGTTAGTATTGCAAATATATCTCCCAAGCAGTATTATGCCTGACAGGTATCAAATCATGACAGCGCCTGTTGTTCTTGCCCTACCTGCTTGAACAGCAAGGCAAGGGCTGTGGATTAGCTCTTTTCCCAAGCTACCAACCCGGCTGGATTTATAGATAGAGCAGCGTCCATGGGAGCTGATACTCATCTTTCCCCCTTCTTTCTTGTACAGATTGATTGAGAAAGAATGGACGATAATCAGCGTTGATCCCAGTGCCTATAAGCTGGTCTCCACCTTTTGTTGCAAGAAGTGATTATATAAGCTGTAGTTTTGTCTCCTTGAGATCAAGACCACTTACTCTGGCTTGGTATTAAAATCTAGAATGCAGAAGTAGAGAGACTCTCAATTTTGGACAAGTGGATTCTATATCTCTGTGCAGTTCTCAGACACAGGATTTGATCCTGGAGAGAGATTTTGGATGTTACTGGATCACAAATATTCAGCAAGACTGATTTAATGCCTTCTCTCTTCTTTCTAATCTTTGCCCACTCACCATGAGGTAACACACATTCACCATTGCTTCCAATAGAATTTGGAAATTCCAGTTTTCGCATGTTTTCTTCTTTGCACATTTTGATGTGTATGCTGTCGTACTGTACAAAGGGATGGGACTTAGAAACCTGAATGTGGGTGTTAAGGACGCTCTGGGCACTGCAGCGTGTCCTGCCTGGCCTCCAGCTGTGGCTCCAGAATTATGTAGGTGCTGCTTCACATCTGCTAGCCCTGGGCAGATGTCTTGGGTACTTCAGGGAATATAAAAGGTGGTAGATGCCTACGTTTAGACAGTTGAATCACATCCATAAGATGAGACAGTGGGTGAAAGCAGCAAAACCAAGGTGAAAACTTTACAGAACGATGAGGTGATTACGAGCAGGATGATTAACTACCACTGCATCATCCTGCTTGCCTAATAACTGTTGAGATTTACAGACATCATGGCTAAGGCAAGGTAATGATGCTACTTTGCAGCTATTTGCAGGAAGGTCTTCCCATGCAGAAGAGGAGAGGGAGGGAGAACAGGGGGAGGAATATTGAGCATGCAAATACAAAATAGCAAGTAGGTAATGGCTTTGAATAAGAAGATCTGCGGCATTTATTGTGGCTCACAGGATGAATAATGGGCTAATGTCAAGCTGTTGAAGAAAGAAAAAAGGCATATGCTGTAGTGGGCTGCGTAAACAGAAAGAGAACCTGCAACATCTTGTGTTTAACACAGTGAAGACAGAGGGGACATGGTATTAGTCTTCAAATACATGAAAGGGTGCTGTCAACTTCAGTGGCTGCATCAAGATATGATGGGCTTAAAATGCTGCAAGACAGACTTCAGTTAGTAAGGGGAAAACTTTCTTATGCTGAGGATAGATTTTGCATCAGTTGCTTCAGGATGTTTTGGAGAAATCAGCCACTGGCAGTTTCTAGGTACATATTAGACAAATGTGTTTCAGGAGTGGTACAAGTACTATATTGCAACAGACCCTCCCTAAGGAATGGACTGTGTGACCTTCTTAAGGTCCATCTGGGTCTATTCTCCGGGTTTATGCCAACATGTATCATTGGATTATCTCATCAGATTAGTGTACTTGATAAAAGGCAGGAAGAAAGGTGACATTTTTGGTTTACAATTACCTTATCTTACAATTACCCAAATATCTATTCATGCTAATTCCTAACATCCCAGTATTAAGAGGTTACAATAACATCTAAAGCAGTGTCCAGAATGCACACAGTGTGATCTCCATAATAAAAATCAGCCTCTGCTATCAGAGCTGTTTTTGAGGTTCCCCACCACCAACATAAACACCTCTATTTTCTCAAATTCCTTCTTCTAACTGTGGAAAACATCCTGCAGCCCCCTTGGCCATAACGTACAGTTAGTACTTCAATCTAGCCATGGCAGGTGGTAAGTTGTTATCAGTACAACTTGTTAAATTCTGTACCCTGAATGTCTCTGACTGGACAGAAAAAAATCTGCTCTCTAATAAAAGTCAGAGTATTACACAATTTTCTTTTGGCTCACTTGTTTGTTTTGTCTTTTGATTTAAAGACTGAGTCAGAGCTTCCACCTATACACGTTGGATTAATGTCTCACACGTGGTGTTTTGCTCTATGTAAAGACAGCTCCAGTCTCTCTTTGTGACTCTCTGCCCTGCCCTTCACTTGCTCAGAGTGCCTGAGGCAGCAGATCAGCTTAAAAGAACAATTTCAGGTCAAGGACTTGGAAAGAAATTTGAGTAGAGCACTCAGTCTGGAAACTGCCCTAAACAGCAGAACTTCATTAATTGACTAGTATCTGATTTTCAATTAAACACTTAGGAACTCTTACCTTTTATGCTACATTATGCACAAGATGTGGCTTATGAAAGAGGCCAGCTGGTTAAGATGCATGCTGTGCTTGAGCATGCTGACCAGCCCAAACACTTGTGAGGACAGGATGCCACAGAAGTAAGGCAGAGGGCATTGTAGAAGAAGACATAAGAGGGGTAGTAGTGATGGTGTAAGAGAAGGGAAGCATTCTAGGAGGCAGGAGAGGTGGCTGCTGCCAGTGCTTATCAGGTGAAGCCTTTTAAATATTGAACCCACTTGTTTGAGTTGATTGCTCCTGGTTTACCCTGCGATTTTGTTTAATGTGTCATGTATCAGCTGTTGTTGCTTCACATGAAGACAGATGTGAAGCCAAGATAAAAGAATTTTGCTCATTAGTTAGTTGCAGGGCAGAGTGAATTGAGCACTATCTAATGGTTGGATCACGGTGTATGATCATCTTGGAAAGATGCTCTCATTCAGAGTAGAGGATAAATTAATTTAGAAAGCCCCCTTCTGGCCCAGTGAACTATACTGGAAAGGATTAAAAATTTAAAAAAGTGATTCAGAAACGCTAGTCTTTGAGCAAACAGAGCACCTTGACAGGAAAACGACAGGCACCTATCACAGGTACAGACCTAAAGAAGATTCTTGGAATAACATTAGTTCTAGTCAAATCCAAAGCACTTAGTAACTTCAAAGAAAACGAGCTCAGGGCAAATGATGTGTTTCTTACACAGAACTTATATTACTGTTCTCTCTCTAGCAGCTGCTTTATTGATTGATCAAACTATTTTAAAGAAATCTCTTGTTATAACATAAACACACAGCCTATTCAGTCCAGCCATCAACTGAACTCAACAAGCCTGTTTTTTTTTCAGGCAGAAATGGACATACCTGTCTGTTTTGAAGTTTCATCAACAAAATGAAGTGCTACCACTTGCACCATTAACACTCAAGTATAGAGAGCAGTTAAGGTGTGGCATTTTCCCTGTCACATATAACGTCAGAAATGAAGTGCTTTTATATTACTTTAGTGTTTGCTTGAGAGAAGCATATCTCTCCCCCCCCCAGCAAGTTGTGTAGTTTCTGTCTTTTTGTACTTGGTATGTTGTAATGGATCTCTTAAGTGCCACTATTGTCAAATTTCAGCCCCGTAAGTTTTGACTGATGAAGTTTTCTTCAGCTAATTTTAATTCAAAATGCACACATAAGAACTGTACAATCTCCTTTTAACTCAGCACTGCAATTCTGACAGCACCAGGTGCCCCTAAGACCTAGCACTTGTATGACTTAATTGCACAAATGAAGTATAAAAATTAAGCACGACAACATCTGAAGTGAGTAGGATTCTTTCTATCTTCCCTTGACTCTGTGTTTCCCTGCTTGAGAAATCAAGTGCGTGGACAGGCAGAATCCATCCATGCCGTGCCCCCTCATCACCTGGATGCAGTGATGGGGCCAAGGGGACTTGACGCCGCGGCATGAAACACCCCCTCCTACCAGAGGGATGGGTCTGGCTGGGCACGCTGAGGATGGGGCTGTAAGAATGGGCATGAAGGATGGGTGTGAATAGGAGACATAGGTAATAAACATGCTAATTACGAATGACATTTAAAATGGGATAAGGGCTGGGGAGTTTGGGTGAAGTGTTTACGAGTTGTTCTGTCCTCGTTTTCCTTATGTGCATATTTTAGAAAACACAGTTCACTGAAATCCTAAGTAGGCTCCATAACGCTGTAATTGACTTTGTCTATTGAAAATGACCACATTGATAGCAATTCTTCTGGTGCTCATTTTAGTAACACTAATAAGTATTTCACTGGCTTTTACATGGATAGCGCAAGCACTTCGCATTGCTAACGTTAGCACAGATCAGGGAAAAAGCCCTTGAAGGTCATTCATAGATTTATCCTCTTTATACTACCTATGTTCTAAAAATGACTTTCTAAAGATCATGCTATTTTAATTATATTTGAATGATCATGTTTTAAACTCTTCAACAAAGATGGATTTAGTGATGCTTTACTGATGTGCACAAGGAGGGTTTGAAATTAGCTACAACAAATAAAGCTGTTTTTTTCCATGAGGCTTTAATTGCTTTACCCTCTTTTGTAACTGGGACCACTCTGTGGTGGGTAGGTGTTTAAATGCACATCAGTGTGCTTCTGTCATGCCATTTCCAGATGATACAGATGGAACTGGAGAGGATCTCTAAATACTTGCTCTAGCCACTCACATGGCTTTAAATTGGAGTGGGCAAAAATGTCATGTAACACTGAAGGCTGATTCAATTGCCCTGGCTCACTGAAACTTTTAATTTTTCCTTTACTTTTATTTTCTTTCCCTTGTTCATTATCTCACATAAATGTATTTTTCCCTTTACTGAATCACATTTTATGTGATCCGTTACTTCATTTGTGCATGTACAGTAGAAGAACCTCTCATCATAACTTTCTTGACACCTCAGAATGGGGATGAATCAATAGATCATGTGCTACAAAAGAGCTTAGATGACTGATATGGACAAGATTCCTAACACGTACGTGGCTGCGCTCTGGCCTGAGAGTTTGCATCTTGGAAGAACATAAACAAGGCTCACAGTAGGTATCTCTGCCTGTGGAGTAGTTTAGTTCATACATCTTGGGCCTTCATCATTTCATTTCAGTATCTGAAAGGGGTTTTGTCAGGTAGGAGAAAAATGGAAAAAAGCTTATATAAAAAATAAAACTAGTTTTTAAACAGGTAAGAGCTGCAGCAAATTTGCTTTCTGAAACTCAGTTTAACCCTACAGGGAGATGCTGCTTTCCTGGGATTGCACATGGCAGGATCAGTTGAGGCTCGCAGTCATCTTGCAGCTTCCCCTCTGGGAGACTGAGGTGATTCTTCCAGGATGGGTTTGAGAGTATGTGTACAGGCTGCTTTTTCCTGCAGGGCCAACGCTTACACCAGTCAAAAACAGTAAGTGATAAGACCTTTGGAGTTAGAGGGTAGTTTTAGGGAAATTTAAACATAGGAAGGCATTTAAGCGTAGGAAATTTAAGTGTATTTGATGTGGGACTCCTCCTTGGTCCTTATGTATTCAGCATAGTGAAGTCACATCTGGAGGACATGTTCAACAGCAGCAAAGAGATTCTCCTTGTGGCAAACAAAGCACAATGTGTCAACATCTATAGCCTTGTGCTGTGAAAAGTGCACGGGAGATGCATTGTGCTGTTTTGCATCTGCCACCACGTACTGAATTGGTTGCAGGTTTCATATGAGCGCAAACAAAATTAAAAATTAGTGCCCTGAGGATGAATATAAAACAACCTACTCATTTTGGTAAAATTCAGTTTCATACCCTCAGGAGAGTGGCTCTGTCAGGCACCATCTATCTGTGCGGGCTGGGAGCAAAGACTGAATGAGCCCCCTGTCCTGACACTTGTCTCTGCTTGTGTACTCAGTTGTATCTGTAGCTGCTGCTTCCTCTACTGATACCGAGCTCACAAGCCCAGCCCTTATCCTGTTGCCTGGAGGAAGGTGAGAACATGGCCAACTGCCTTCCATCCCACCACGCTGCCCACCAAGGCTGGTCTTGCCTGTGCTGCCTTTTCTTTCAGCGTCATCAGTGCTGGCAAGCAAAGCATGGGGTCAGGTGCGTGTGTGTCGCAAGAAGCACTTGCATTCAGAGATGTGTGAGGTGAGGGCACTTGAACGAGCTGCTCCGTGGAGACAGCCTGAACCTGGAACAGAGCTGGGGGCACTACCATGAGACCAATGGGATTTCCCTCTGGTGCTCACCCCTGTGAGTTTGCTGTATCTAATACTCTCATAGTTTAGATAACTGCTTATTTCGCTTGTGCCTCAGAATTAGCTTCACCATCACTGAAGCCTTCAAAACTCTGTTTTAACCTGTGCTGTCAGGGAGCTGTAAGCGAGCAGGGGACAATCACTACCCTCCCATGTATTACACCAGAAGACAGGGATGATGTGGTGATGCAGTCATTAACGAACCCTGATCTCATCCGTGCTACTGATTTCCTGATTTTCATCCTTTTTTAGCACAGGCAGCCACGAAGGAGGAAGATACTGCATGTGCCCTAGCCTGTAATTCCCATTACAGCCAGCCCATGCAGAGTTACCAAATTGGTACTTCGCTTCGCATTGCAGATGCTGTGTATTTTGATGAATCTACTACAAGACTGGAGAAGGGTAACAAAATTAGTTATTGCCAGACACATTCCTGTTTACAAGCCTTGTAGCTATTGCTTCATTGCTGTTAGATTTTAGCGCTCTTGTTTGAAAAGGGATTTCATAATATGAAGTTTGACATCTGAAAAACAAAGCCTATCTGTGCATGTTTGGTACAGAGGGATTTCATCTGTCCGGATAACTTTCTAAAAAGCCTTCTTATATCTTTCCAGGGAGTATTTACAAATTCACTGTAATGATCCCCGAGGCATAACATATTACTTCTCTTTTAAAAAAATCTTTATAATTTAGCTTCTTTGTTATTCTTACCTCTGCTGAAAACATGGCTATGTAAATGCTATGTGCTGAAAAATCAGTAATATACGTTATTGCATAGATCTGCACAGATTTCTGGATGGGAGAAGAAGCCTTAGCCCAGTCTTTGTTCCTTGCTAAGGGGAAGAAAGAACTTTTTACTTCTGAGTTTTCATACATTCTTATTTTGTAACTTTGCTGGATTTCTGCTGAACTCCTGGGGAAAGAGTAATTCCCCCTAGAGCTGCACAGCCAAACATTTTTGTTTGAAATTAGTGTGTATTTAACATTAGACATTTACAAGGGTAGGGCTGGACCTCAGATATTTTTCCTCTCATGTTTTCTTACTCAAAAATATGCAACAGCTTCTACAGGAGCAGCTTAGCCCTGCACCAGGACAATTTTGTTACAGCATTCCTCAGGGAGGAGTAAAACCCATTACTCTACAGCAGGCAAATGAGCATACATTTTGCATAACTGCTCAAGCCTATAAGCAGCTGCACAAAAGAAAAACACTATTGTACCTTCCTTTTCTGTGAGAAATGTATGGCTTGGATGCTTACACCCTGAGCATTCAGAGTTATGAACGCCATTTCTATTTGGCTAGGTTAGGCTGATCTCTCCTTACCAAGCTGACCTCATGGCTTCATTTGGTGCATGTGTGTGTTTTGCCGCAGGTCTTGGTACAGACAACCTGAACTGCTTCTGACCTATGTCTGGTCTGAAACAGAAATGGTGCAGCTATAATTGTGGGATGCTAAACCCAAGTTATCAGCTTTGCTGAGCCTGGACTTATTTTGGGGATAGTGCTGCACTATGTGGCTCTTCTGCTTCCAGACTCAAACCCTGTTTGTGTTACCCTGCATGATGTGAAAATACAAGCCTGGAAGCGTACTAGCTTCATGATTAGCTTAGACTCCAGCATTGGATGAGCCACAGTCTTGCACTGTTCATGCTCTCTGTGTATGGTGCAGAGCACATAATTCAGGAGTGCAGGTGCCATTCACCTACTCAACTGCATCTTTGCAAATCAAACATAAAGCACTGCTATTCAGATTCGGTCTCACTAAATAGAGTGTAAAGAGTGGAGGATTAGGCTCTAAATTTAGTCTGTTTAGAATGACACACCACAGAGTATCCCATCTATCTTCAAAGATGCAATAAACAGCATGGCAATACTAGTAAATGTCATTAGCTCTTTGAATTAATGGAATTACTGTTGGCAGCAACAGTAATAGATTAGAGCAATTCCCATCTACCACATTAGAGTAATTCTTGGCAGTGTGAACATAATGAATCTGAGGAGCATACAATACAACCATCCAACTAAAACTTGAAATATAAACCCTCAGCCTGTAATCACTTCTTTTTTTGCTGCTTTTCTCATTATTCAAGGCAGTACGAGTTGGTGTTTTGTTTTTTTTTTTTTGTCAGAAAGTCTTAACGTTTGTTTGAAGTTTTTATTGGTTTTCAAACATGCAGTTGATTGGTTAATGTGATTTAAAAAATCCTTCTCAACATGAGACATTTTCAAGCTTTATGTTTGCCTGAAATTACATTTTATTTGGCAAATAGATTATAAATTGTCATTATACAAATATATTAAGTTATGCCAACTTAAGTGAGCTATGAATCTTAAAGTACCAACCCTGTTCTACAGCTTCTTTAGAAGTTTCTTTTCAATAAAAGAAAAACTGTGTCTCAAGCTTACCAAGTGTGTAGTTTATTCAGCATTTCCCAGGGTTTATTAGCTGTATTGATAAAAATAACATCATCACAGTGTCTGCTGTTAGCTTGAGCAGTATACGAGCCCTCAAAATGCTTCAGAAGCCAGCATTTTGTCACTATAGTTCTTAAGCCTGATACCAATTTCCCTGTTGTTGGTGTAACCCACTGGTATAAATGGAGTTATTGTTGACTTATGCAGAAGAATTAAGTCCTGCTGAGGTTGTTCTCACTGGAATGGTGTTGGGAATGGGATTACAGTTCCTTCTGTTTGGGAACTGGCCTTTGCTGTTCCTGCCCTCTGTTTGGGCCACAGTCCAAACAGTACAAGTGACAGACCCTATGACTCTGAACTAGTTGAGAAAACAGTGTGCTTTAATTCTTCACCTATTTGTCCTAAATTTTAAATGATCTTTAAATAGCCATAGTGAAAAGAAAGAAGAGGGAGACTCTTTCTACTTCCTCCCAAAGAGATGCTGGCATGACAGTTAGCAAGCACTCCCTGCCACTTTTTAACAAATTAGTTTAATTGCTGAAGAGGACCTTCACCACCTTTTAATAATGACAACTTTGGTTATCAAAGGTAGCAAAGATGTTGATGGCTCTAATGTAGAAATGAACCTATGTGTTGCTTGCCAGAAGAATTGTTGTATGTGGATTACAGTTATTAGAAGATCTGCATAGGTATTGAAAAATATGCTCCATGCTCTTTCCGCATTGGAAGGTTTGTGTACACCTAGCAATTTCCTCAGATTTAAAAACAAAGTGAATGTTGAACATGATGGCTGCACTTTGGAATGATTACTGACAGACAATATCCTGCACTGTAAAGGAGAACCATCAGTCACTGGTGAACCATCCTGAGCCCACAATGCATGTGGAGAACCTGACAGTTGGCTACTTGAGCAGGCTAATGAAAACCAGACTTTTTCATGGAGACCAGAATCTCTCCGTAACACCTTAAAAATATGCATCCCATAGGCTGGGTACCATTTTTTTTAATGTATATAATTTTCCTTGCTGATCTATGTTTGTTTGTTCAATACTTCACCTTGATGGCCACCATTAAAGGAACGCCCCTGAAGAACTGAAGTTAGAGCAGTATTTATGCATTTAGAGGAGTTAAATGTTCCTTCGGTTTCTTCTTTACAACTAACCTTCAAATACTGCTGTAATGGAGAAACAGAGTCTTTGGTAAGCTGAGCAAAAAGGAGTTCATACTGTGGCAGATATGCTCTACTCCTGCACTTGCTCAGGCTTATGAGCCACAGTAGGCCTTGACGTGACTGCTCCTTGGCCCTGGCCACAAACAAAGTAGGTACTGCCTTAAAGCGTACCTGCTGAGCCCCTCATGGTGAAATGATGAATCACATCAGTCACAGAATCACAGAATCATAGAACATCCTGAGTTGGAAGGGACCCACAAGGATCACCGAGGTCAACTCCTGGCTCCACACAGGACCATCCAAAAATCACAACGTATGTCTGAGAGGATTGTCCAGATGCTTCTTGAACTCCGGCAGGCTCGGTGCTGTGACCACTTCCCTGGGGAGCCTGTTCCAGTGCCCAACCACCCTCCCAGTGAAGAACCTTTTCGTAACATCCAGCCTGAACCTCCCCTGTCGCAGCTTCATGTCCAAGAACAACATGTTAAGGAATCTGAGTTTGACTACGAGTCATTCACTTTATCTAATAAATATGGCGTGGCATCATCCTTTGTTACCTATGATTCAAGGAAAAGCTGTCACAGCATCATTCCTCTGTTATCTACAGCGTGTGGTGAAGGCTGACGCTGCCTCGCTTCCCTGTTATTTATGCAACACAGGCACAGAACGATTAGGCCCTCCCCCCTGACTGTATCTGGGGCTCCTGTGGTGCGACTAATTGACAAGTGCTAAGGGGAGATGGATTGCACATTCTGAGCCATAAACAAGTGAAAAAGACCCGAATCCTGGAAAAGTACTGACTAAACTCAGTCATCTTGTGGTCCTATAAATATTGGTCCTAAGTGAAGAGCCTGTTGGAGCTCTCCAGGACCAAGTGAGCTGCGGCCTAGGATCTCTACCTGAGGTGTGACGCCTCTCCGGGCACAGACTCCTTGAGGTTCAATGATCGTCCGCTGAATACTCCAATGTAGAGGACAGTGATTAATTCACTACAGGCCTGACTTCTTGAGATTCAATGATCATCTGCTGAATACGCCGACACAGAAAAGGGTGAGTAACTCACCAAAAGGAGGAAAGTTCTTGAGTGTGCAAGCTAGTGTAGAAATCCTTAATACCTTGAAATTCTTAATACCTTGCTGTCAGTCTTGTGTGAACCTTGCCATTTACGAATCTTTAACTAAGTCGCTGTTTCTGTTTTAGCAATTCCTTTACAAATCATTGTATTAAATAGGCTAATGATTAACTGCTGATTAAGTGCTGCTAAGGAAAAAGTCATACAGTCTAATTCGTAATTTATCACGGAAGTATTAATAAATCTTACATTGCTGCTAAAAGCAAAGTAGAGATAGGGAAGCTCAGTGTTTCCAGAATGATCAAAATTACACAAATGATAAGCAATTCTAAATCTCCTTTATGCCCTTCCTTCCAGTTTTCATCATTATGCCGCCTTCTATATTTTCTGTTATTCTGAACCAACCAAATAGCAGTCTACACATAGAGAACTTGCTAGGGGAAATGACCTACTAAACATAAATGTAAGACAAAACTCTGACTAAGTGCTGTACTGACAGATTTTGCCCTTCTCTGTCGCCATTGGCCAGCCTTCCCTTCATTTAACTCAGGAAGGATTCTGACTTTGTTGTGGCTTCCAGTTTTTCTCATTCTAGAATGGATGGTGAATGGAAAAGAAAGTCAAAAAAAGTTCTTTCTGCAGTCCACCATAGATAAGCAAATGATGCCACTGACTCGACAAACGTGCCAGATAGACTCATTAAAATAAAAAGCCTATTTTTTATTTGCTGTTCAGTAACTGGTTTACAATATGTGGAAGACAACATTCAGAGATGTGGATGCTCCATAATAATTACATATATTTTTGCTAATGTGTATAAGTCCAGTAAATGTTGTCAATCTAATTGTCTTAGTTTTATAATCAACAGAAGAAAATTTGTATGGAAAAATGCACCTTTGTAGGCATTTTCTTTCATAAAATAATCCTCTTAACCAATTGCTTTTTTCCCCAACTATTTGAACAAAAATGAATTGTCAAGTGATTAGTAACTTGGATTACGAGTATTAAATGAGACTCCCCCATGACCTGAAAACATTGGAATCAAATTGTATTCATTTAAGAAAATATAAAAACATAGGGGCAGAAATACATCATACAGAGCAATAAATCATTCTGTGTGATCCTACCTCTTATGCGGTGAAGTTCATTTGGATAACTGCTTTTAAGATGAAATCAGAGATACCATAAAATCTCATAGTGAATTGATAACCCAGTATTTTAGTAATAAATCTGTTGGATGTTGTCATAACTGGTAATGTTGGAAAGCTCAAATCATCAGCAAAGGCTAATATAGCTAGATAAAACATAACTGCAACTCCACAGCTGATTTAGCAATTGAATTAGGCTAGCTATAATCTCAGCCAAAAAACGGCTTTCCTTTCTACTCCTTGTTCAGGGAAGAACAATACTCACTTTTATAAGATCCCCAGCAACGTTACATATGACGTCCTTGATCACTGTCCTGTGCAGTTCCTTATTATCGCCTATCATTTCTCTGCCTGACTCATCATGTTGTCTAAGCTCTTTCCAAATGTTTAAATAACTGTGGCCAGTCATTCTTATCTCTTCTGGGAATGATTTTTTTTCCCCAAAGACCTTTTTTTCAAAGGTTGCATTGCTAGGGGAGCTCTGTTCAATACATTCACAGTTCTGCTGTTGATCAACTCTTCTATTCTTACAATTGCAAATAGTTATTGTGGGAGGCAAGGGATAGATTCACGGTTTTGGGGCAATTTGTCAGTAGGAAATGCTAACTGGAGAATTATCTAGAGGATTCTGTATGAGAGAGAACAAGTAACACCCATTCCAAAACACATGATGCCGTGCTAAAGAAACAATGGTTGCCACCAACACAAGGAATGGTTTATAAAACCTACAGGGTTTCTGCATTGCCTTATGTTTTCATTTACTCTTTATCCCACAGTGGGGAATTCATTGTTTTTTGCCACAGAATGCTATGAAGGGAGACAGAAACTCAGATGTAGTATTTAATTACACTTACTGTTCTATTTTTTAAATCTTGTGTCCATTTGTAGAAATACTAGTGAAGCAAACAGTAAATTTCATACCACTCTGCTTAATATCTTGCTTAGTTGTTGGCACTGTCTGATTTACAAAACAAGAAGTTGGCACTGTCCATCCACAAAACATTTTCTAGAGCAAGAAGAAATATGAGTATGTTTCCATTCCAAAGCTAATACCTTCTGTTCATAATCACGGTGGATCTATGACCAGCAACAAGGCTGATTTTCAACTTTGAGAAGATTTCCGTGCATTTTCCTTTTTGCTGTACGTGTTTAGCAATAGACAGTAAAATGATGCTTCAGATTATTCCATTCCATTCTCCAATGACAACACCAAGTCCCCAAGCCTTCTGTTGGCCTTTATGTTAAGGTTAATGCTGATCACTAAACAAATCAAGCAATTTATGAAGCATTCTTCAGGGTGGTGTTTTCCCTATCATACTTCTGCCAAAATCCTCCTGCCCAAACTCCTATTTATGCAGCTTCCTGTGTGGAACACCTCAGCACTTTGAAACACCAGTTCTGTTTTTGTTTGTTTAATCATTTGCTGATGCAGCAAGGGATGGGGGTGAGAGATGGGAGCCATGGGAAAACAGAGTGGGGAGAGCTCTTTTGTAGGGAAATTTTCTTGGCCATCCTTTCACATTTGGCTAAACATAAGACAGTAAAGCTTTTCATAAAGTAAAAACAATTTAAATTGGTGAAAGGAAACAAACTTAACAAAAGTTGATCCTATATTTCATATTCCTCTTTTGATTATATTGTGCTTGCAGATGCCCAGATAATAGAGATTTTGTCTACTAACAGAGATGGATTAAAAAGCAATTGTTTTGTATTTAGTTTTTAATGTTACATCTTCTGAAAGATTTACTTTCTCAGAAACCATCTTTCACTTTAATGAAGAATGTAGTTCAGTTTTTAAAATTTGACTGTCTATGATAGACTGTATGTAATACATTGCCTGGTATTTGCATTCAACTCTGGAATGCTCTAGGTACTCACTAGCATATTATTTACATATGTTTTCTGTAGATCATTTTTGGAATATATTTCATTGATCGTCTGATATTCTTTTATCATTGACTCTGAATGCAATAGTTGATAAGACTGGCTGGGTATATCAAGACTACAAAGAAACTGAGAAACTGCCCATGTCTGCTATTAGATGACCTCTTGTTAAGGTGAGAAACATATTCTTGCTTGATGCTTATAATGCACTTTGGAAAAACATACCTCCCACCCTCACAAAAGCCAGATATTCTGGAGAGAAGATTTATTTATTTATTTATTTATTGGTTGTCGTTTTTTTAAGCGCTGTTGTCAATCTGGGTCTATGCTATGCCTCATTGCCTGGGCTGAAGACTCATTCACCATTTGCTTTCCCTGCTTTCAGTGCCATTTTAAAATGTCAAAATTGTCTCCCTGGAACTAGATAAAAAAACATCAGATTTCATCCAAAGTGTCTCTCAAAGCACAGGCCAATTTTAGCAAGCCCATAACTAAAATCCAGCTGGGTATTTTCCTGCTCTCTGCCAGAAGCCCCCTTTCTCATCTGTCATGCAGGTGCTCAGGTTTGCTTACCTCCATGACAATGAATCGGACACCTGGTGAGCCCTTAGTCTACGTATCTCATGTATCAGAACAAAAGATATTGTCTATGAAAAACATATCACTTTGTGACTGCCTACTGCTGCATACTCAATGGAAAACCCAACCCTGAGAAAATGAACTGGATTGCTGACATCAGAAAATGTGTGTTTACTTATCTTCTTGTAACGTATTTTCACTCAGACTTGCATATGAATTCATTTGTGGCACTGATGTGGAAAGCAATACAGAAGTTGCCTATGTACTAGCAGTCATGCTGTGGAAAATACACCGCTTCTCCAGGATTTCATTTGTTCCATGTCTATAATAAAACCCAGACTGAGTGGCCAAAGCATTTTATCTCCAGCCTTATCTCAGAGACATTGCTTCAAATCTTGCCTCAGCCACAGTACCTGGAAACTTGATGAGAAATAATTTATGCCAGCAAAGCATCTTGTGTGATAAAGCATCTTGACCCTGTTTGTTTAGCTCTCATCACAGAAGAATTTAGTGTAAATCACTTTCTGTTCTTCTCTTAGCTCAGTGTTGTTCAACTGCTATTCAGGGCACAATTTTGCAAGGTGCTGCGAAACCTTGGGGGATAACAAGGCTCACTTACTGATGGGAGGTACCAATATTTCTGCAAATGACCTTCTGTGAGAAGGCTAATTTGACATGGACCAATCTGTGGGATGGCACAACCAGAAGGTTGAGTGAATGCAGGATGTCATGTATTAAAATAAACATCATACCTAAGGATGCTAGTATGTTCAGGAAAGATTGTTTAGATGTAAAAACAGGCAAGATAACAGAAATAATAAAATATAATTCATGGTATTAAAAAACAGCAGGGCTGTGCCATAAAGAACAAAAATTACAAGGAAATGAGGAAATTTAGGAATAATAAGCTGAATGAAAACTACTTTCCCATCCAGCTTTTGAAAGATGCTTTATTCTTGAGTGAATATATATGTTGGCTTTTGAAAATACAGTATGTCTGCTTGTCCTCTTTCTTTCACCCAGATCTGATTGATTGCTTTCAGCCTAGTTATTGCCAATTTATGTTAGTGTTGGTGAGAAGGGGTTCTGATCCTACATCAATGCATAGTGAAAACTATGACTCCAAATGGGACTACTCACATTATAAATCATGACATTACTCACCAGTTTCTAACTTTTCTCTGCAACCTATGTGAAAACAAACCCAGGAAGCAGCAAAGAAGCCAAGCATGCATTTCCAGACTGCATAAGGCTGATCCTTACACAGGCTGTGCACATGATGTGACAAGCTGTTTCACTTTAAAGTAACTAAAATGGCCACTGAGTTCAAGAATATCACAGAAGAGAAAAAACTGAGAGAACTGACTTATTTTAAAAGAATTACAGGATGCAAAACAAAGGACACAAAGGAGCAAGTAGTGGGAAATGTGATATAAAGGCATGGAGTGAATTTAGGTGAAACAATGTCCTAGAGACAAGAGGAATCGCCTGACTGAGATATGGAAGGACTGCACAGCAATGATCCCATTTTAGTGTCTGGAATCTTTCACACTAGCTTGGAGTAAGCACAGAAAACACACAGTGCAGGGCAGTATCCTCCTCATGCAGTGGACGGACTAGATAAGACAACTTCTCTAATTTCACTATGATTTCTACACTTTCCTCTTAACAAATCTCGCAGTTTTTGTCATGGTCCTGAACATTTTGTCCTTGCTTAGGTCTTGTTACTCATTCACTATAGTTACGCAGCTACAAAGCCAGTTTACCCAGTTATCCTGGGATTTCTTGCAAAATACATGAAAATTTTCAGTTGGCACCAGCCATATCACCAGCCATGTTATCTTCTCTTGCCTTTGATTAGTCTGTATAGTAAATATGGTCAAGAGAAAGAGTCTGAGGAGCTATTTTATCCACCAAACCCCATCTAATACCCCTACAGCTTTCAGGGGGCTCTAAATTACTTTGTGCAACTGGTCTGGTAATGCTTGAATCATGAGGCTAAGGATTGTTGGGGGAAAAAGTGTTCCATGTTTTGAATTAAAGGAGTAACAGATTATAAAGCAAGAAAAAAGATCTTTGTCTAGGTCTTCAACGCGCCTAACCTTACCTTCCTAAGTTAGGAGAAATATCTGCATAGACTTTGTATTGTAGCATTAATGGAGAGACAGAGGATCTTTGAACCAAATTATTTAGAAGAGGAGGGAGGGAAACTCTCCTCCTTGGCATTTTAAGCAACCTGTATTACCTCTCTGGTGAACAGACTGGCAGCAGTTGAGGATAGTCAGCACTGCCATGTTCAGATCTCATTACAGCACATCAGTAGCAATGTTTTGAGATTCAAGTACTTGAACTGCTCATCTATCCAGGGACTAAATAAAGCTCAATATCCATCTTCTGCCCCCATAGACAGCTGACTTCAAAAGTGTTGCTCCCAGTGTAGGTGTAATTTACCTAAGAGACCAAAGGGTTGAAAATTACTGAAACTGCAACGTAGAGTTGCTATGGATTATTTTTCAGAGAGCACACTGGGCATGTAAGTGACACAGAATCCAGTGAGTAACTGGCCAATTTGAGAAAAGAGAATGGTAGGTCTGGGAAGACTTTTTCAACTTACAAGCAACACATTTTGCATAAAGGCTATGGTTTCTAGTGTGTACTAAAACTCTTCCACAAATAGCTAAAGGAAAAATCTTTTTCACAGAAGGGAAATTCTGCTTAAGCTCCTAATCGCCCTGGTAAATACATGGGGAAAAAAAAGTTTGTTTTTTTGCACCATTGCTTCTTCCTCCCCAGATACCACCCTTGCAATTTCTTGCAAAAGACAGTAAGACCATCAGGGATAAATATGAAAATTTGCCAACCACTTATGATCA
Source organism: Chauna torquata (assembly GCA_013399475.1). NCBI lineage: Eukaryota > Metazoa > Chordata > Aves > Anseriformes > Anhimidae > Chauna > Chauna torquata. The sequence continues at coordinate 20,544 of VXAL01011440.1, read as the reverse complement.
GCAGAGCCCTCTGCTGTTGCTTGTTGTTGTCATGTTCCAAAAACTGGGCAAATCTGAAATCTAATGAAATTAAATAGCCTATTTACAGAATAGTCACGCCTGTTGCTTATTTGTTCTGTTACAAGAAACAGGCAATTAGTGGCATCAAATAGTAAATGGAAAGAAACAGTAAGTTTTTTATTTTGACATGCCTGATTCTTCTTACAAATGACTACCATTATTGCCTTCTCCTGTGAATCCATTCTGCAAACAATATGTTCTTAAAGTGAATATGTAAGCTAAACAAATAATGAATACACACAGTGTTCCCAAGCCAGCCCAGACCCGGGCATGTTTTGAAAGCTAATGCTGACAGAGGATGCATGATGCTGTGAGGTATTCAGCAACTTCCCTTTATTCTTGCACTCACACTATGTTCATCTGGAAACATACTGTACAGGGCAAAGTCTACTGTGCTGACTCAAGTTAAATTCACAGTTGCCTCTTGATATATCACAATATGTCATTCAGTAATCCCACTGAGGAAAATGTAATTACCATGCAGCATCTTGTGCTGTCTTGGGATTTCTCACTAGGTAAGTAAGAAATAAATTCCTGTCACTACTGCAAGAACACTGTTTTAGAGATGTATGAACAGACCAGCTGGGTCATAAGCCATGATGCTCTGTTGAAATTACTGGTCACAGGGGATATGTTTTTTTTTTAGCTGCAAGCTGTATGCCTTTTCTTTCCATCTGAGCGTGCAGAAGCTTGCCCACTGTCCAAATAAATGCTCATACAATGGGTTTAATTCTCATAATATCCCAGTGAGGAAGGAATGATAACAGGAGGAATTGAGGGCCAGAGGAATTACTGTGTCCACAGTCATGCAAAATGAAATCTGTGTAAGGACCAGAAGTTGACCGTATGGTTCCACCATGGACCTCACCCCTGAGCCCATTGTCTTTTTTTTCAATAATGCAACATTTGACCACTGTAGGCACCAATCTCCTGCTGAACACAGAGTGAAATCTAAGGTTGCTGCACTCCCATCCAAACTGCTTTCTGAGCCTGTCCCATGCTAGCTGAATTAACTGCCTTTTCCTCTGGAACCATGACATCCCATGACAGCTTTGCTCTGCTGTTACAGTGATGGCCACGATTGATGGGAGGGAGAAGAATTAACACCCACATACTTCCCCAAATGGTGGACCTATCCTAATTTCTTTATTTAAAGACATATATACAAATAAAATAAAAAGTCACTCATATCTACAGAGAATGGAAGAGATTCTCACTTTTGACTTTTAAAGCTTGTATATCATGCTGATAATGTAGTTATGGGTGTGAATAATGAAAGAGAAGATCATAAAATCATAGAATGGTTTGCACTGGAAGGGACCTTAAAGATCACGTAGTTCCAACCCCTCTGCCATGGGCAGGGACACCCTCCACTAGACCAGGCTGCCCAAAGTCCCATCCAACCTGACCTTGAACACTTCCGGGGATGGGGCATCCACAGTTTCTCTGGGCAACCTGTTCCAGTGCCTCACCACCCTCCTAGTGAAGAATTTCTTCCTTATATCTAACCTAAACCTACCCTCTTTCAGTTTAAAGCAATTACCCCTTGTCCTATCACTACACTCCCTGATAAAGAGTCCCTCCCCAGCTTTCTTGAAGGCCCCCTTTAGGTACTGGAAGGCCGCTATATGGTCTACCTGGAGCCTTCTCTTCTCCAGGCTGAACAAGCCCAACGCTCTCAGCCTCTCTTCACAGGAGAGGTGCTCCAGCACTCTGATCTTCCTCGTGGCTCTCCTCTGGACTCACTCCAACAAGGTACAAGATGCATGGGTAGGTGTTCACATTCATTTTGTTTCCACTGGAGCTAGCTCAATGTCGACGAGGGAGACTGAGATCTCACGATTACTGTCAGAAAGAATGATAGCTTCTTATACCAATATTTAAATGGTAGGTTAGGAAGGATGGATGTAGCGGCAGGAAAGTTGTAAAAAAGCTGCATGGAAAACCAAGCTGTCTGCAAGCCAAGACTCTGAAATGACAGAGAATATGGGACGATAAAGGGCTCTTGTTTCTTCTCACTTGCTCATTGTCATTTATTTGCATTTTGCTATTTAGATCTTCCCAGCAGCTTTAGCATAGAAATTAAGCATTTTGAAAAGTTTTCCTTGATGTCTATGAACATACAGGACAGTTCAGTTTGTTTTGAGTTTATGAATGTTAGAAGAAGTGTTTTGCAAGAAAATGCAATTACTGAAGGAAAGTATAAACAGCCTTAATAAGACTGGTTTGATTGATCACTAATGTATCTCATGGATTTCAGCGGAAACTAACCAAAGGATCATGTGGGCTGGGTACTTCTATACTGTACATACTCCAGAAGAGTCCTTTTGAACTGATATTCAGTGGAAGAACAGCTGATAAATAAGAATCCCTTTTTCCCTACCTAGATTTCAAATTAACAATTTTTCTTCTACAGAATGTCTATAAAAGATGATTCAGTAGCACATGGATACAGCTAAATACTAGAATTAAAGTATTTCAATCAAAGTGTATTCACTCCAATTGTCATTGATTTACTATTGCCAAAAGTTTGTCTAACATTGTTTCAGAGTTCTTGAATGTCGCAAAGTGTTATAGTGATTGCTTCTTTAACGGGAAGGCATAAGAAATATTGACTTGCCATTTGCTTGGACATAAGAAGAGCAAAGTTACGCATCCTACTAAGTTCTGTGGATTGGTAATGTTTTCAGTTATGTACACAGCTCTGTGTTTTTTACAATATCCTACCCACAATATTGTGATGAACTCTCCATCACTGTAGTCATTTGAATGAGGAAAAACAACAACAACAAACAACTGAGGAACGTAGGTCTGCCTGTTTTACTCCAACCCTACTTCTAGTCTCACAAACATCCTTGGAAACACAGCAAACCACAAATTTATAGACAATGTCTGACTACCTTGTACTTTTTTAGGAAAGAGGCTCTACATAGTCCTATATAAACAAGCCTAAACCACAGTATTCCTGTTTTAAATATGGTGAAAAGAATTGGCCATCTGTCATGACAGCAGAGCTACTGGGAGATCAGCAGGGTCCTCACTGAGCCAGCAGTCGTCTCCTGCAGTCAGGTGCTGACGTTTTTCCCTGGACCAACAGGTCATCAGCAGCTCCCCTTGCAATGGTTCTCTACAATCTGGAGTGCCCGGGTTGCCTGGATTTCAGAACATAAGCTACACAAAAGTCATTGTAGCCACCAGGTCCTGTAATAAACACATGTAATAAGCTTGCCTGAACAATATGTGTCTGAATCATCTGCAGATTAGTATCTAACCTGCAAAAAAAAAAGTATTTGTTTCCAATAAGATAGTGGCTTGATGGCTATCATGCAGTGGGAAGACTGCAGCCATAAGGAGAAGTATTACCTCAAGAGAAAAAGTGACTCGTGAACAGATTAAAAAAAAAGTCAATTTTCTCTTTCCTTCTCATCATTTTGAGAAAAAAAACAAAACAAAAAAAAAAACACACACCTTTTAAATTGGACAACTGAATGAGCAGTGCTCCTGGGTGACTCCTTGTCCCTTGTTACCTTCTGGGAGTAGACAGTTCTGGAGTTGACCTGTCACCTTAATTGTTTATGGCTTCTGCAGCTGTGAAAAGGGAGAACCTAACACCGAGGACACTGCTGGCTGCTCTGCTGCTCTTTGCCAGCACTGCACTTTCTCTTACTGCTCTCAGGTAGCTGATGAGTAGAGTTAATATTAATACACTTTACAAGTAATTTATGACCTATTTAACATCTAGTCTTTGACTACCCGGAATGCTTGCTTTTACTGTGAAGGCACCAAACAACAACAAAAAAATACACCCAAAAAAACATCAGCGGTGTTTCAGAGTGGGAAGTATAACAATACTGCACCCACATCACACTGCAAAACGTCCAGTAACCAGCACTGCCAGTGATGGTGCAGGATCATATTCTTGAGAACAGTCTCGACTCATGCTGTGCATCCCAGAACTGCTTGAGTCTCCTCCTAGCAGTTCCTCTCCTAGGAGCTACAGCACTATCGCTTACAAAGCATCCCTGCTCCAGCAAGAGATTGAGGAGATCAAACCCACAGAAGGGCGGTGGTTGGACATGGGTGACATTCCCCCATTTTGTCTCTGGCAGTTGTATTTCCCTGGTGCTATCTAAAGGGAAGAACGGCATAAAATGTATTCTTTTTATTGGGTTCTAGGAGGGGAATAGTGGAAGATTTGTGTTATGACATGTTTTCAGAATTGGCATGATAAAATATTCAGACCATTTTGCCCACCAAAATGAGACACTCCATAATGATGCAAAATTTTTAGTTTCGTATTTGAAATTGGCTCAATGAACTGATAACTTGATCCAGTGCAAAAATCTCCTCAGGGAGCAACTCTCTCTCTCATAGACCATACTGTATCGGTGAGAAGAGCTGGGACAACTGCTTTGAGCTAAATGGTTACTATTTAGCTATGTTTGCATCCACATGGTATTTTCTGAATTGTGCTGGCCATTGTAATCATCTGCTTTGTGCTTACTCTGACTTTCTGCTGGGAATAATTAAAAGGAAAGAATGTGTTATTCCTTGAGATATCATTAATACATGCTACTAGTGAGCTTCTGGAAAACAAACCCATTTCTCTTGACAGTGGGAACTGAAAAGATTTCTATGCAGGATTCATTTCCAATTGATACCACAGTGACACTCTATTTGCTTCCTATTAGTGCAGGACTCCACAGAGCTTTTAACAACCTGTGAAGTCTGTCATTGCAGATTTGATTCCCAGCATGTTATTGATGTTTTGCAGCTTACTCTTTTTTTTTTCTAGTCAGTCCTGGCACAGTGGATAAAATAAATCCAGAATTCACAGGTGGTTGCTAATCCCCTTTTGTTGCCTTTACAGGAAGCCAGTGACAAAGCTGCACTGCCTGTAAAGTGTAATGTATTTATGAAACCTTTGAACCTCATCCATGTCCTCTCCTTGACCACCATACTGCTATTCAGAGTGAACGGTTCACAAACAAATTAGTCAAAGAAAGGATACATCAGCATGGAAGAACAGAGGGGAAAGGGTATAATTCCAGGCTTGCTTATTCCCTCATGCTGAAGGGTAATGACACAGAAAATTATAACGAAACAAAGGTTTAAAACTGCTGTAAACTGGAGAGCTGGATTGCTCCTACAAACTGCTGAGCAAACTGTTGAACTGGTAAAACTAACATGCACTTAATTTTACCAGTGGGAGAAATTTTATCCATAAGTGTACTCACTGAAAGCAATGGGACCATGAGCATCTTGTCTCCTTGAATGGGACCAGAGTACTCAGCGCTTTGTGGGAATTATTGCTGCCCAGAAGCTCCTGAGATACACAAGCATGAATGCATCTACCTGCAGCTGACTGGTACTCATTTTACTTCAGTTGCACTTAAGAGGCTCTTCAGGTTAAAATTATGCTGGGGAATTAACTGCAGTCCTCTTTCAATATGATTAAAATCCTGAACAATATTTAGATACCAAGTATCTGTTTCAGCAGTTTAAAATTTGCTCTCTCTTCAGTTCTTTCTATAGACAATTAAAAAAGATATGACTGAAATTCTTCAATCTCAGCCAAAGGGACTGATGAATTTTAATGGAGAACATTTATTCCAACCTTTAATTAAGTTTGGCAGTCTGAAATCATTAATCTTTGCTTTGAAACTACGCACTCTATCGTGAGCATTTAAAACTTTAAAACTCAGTCTTGCTATAGGGTGGATATCTGTGTGATAATGCAGCTTTCTAGAAGCTGCCTTTGCGCCTTTTAGATTACCTTTTACTTGCTCATGACGTAACACGAACAATCAAGGATTTGCCCCAGCAGAGGACAGAGCAAACCTCACTATGACACTGTTTTGGCTAAAAGCAACCATTTAATCTTGAAGTGACATTGTCAAGCTTCATGGGCAAGAAATCTAATCTACCTTCTCCAGCCCATGTAAATCTTCATACAAAGCTATTGCTTAGAGAAAAACTGAAACAAATTGCATTATCTGGCGTTATTCTCCTAGATTATTCAGTGACTGCTACTACAGATTTCCTTGTGAACATATTTGCAGTAGTCTTGCCTTTGGGGTAGAAGTAATTTCATTTTAATACATTTTTTGGAGCGCTGTCAAAGAGTTACAGGCAGTATTTCATGTGAGGGAAGAGGAATTCTACAAGCACAAAGGTGCATACCTTTAGATCTAGAATTCTTTTTCTAGAAGAAAAAAAGGAGTCTTAAAGAGCATTAACATATCAAATCTTTCTGGCAGCCATCTTGGACTCTTTCATCACCTGAGGGAAGCTCTTACAGTGGGTTTCTCAGGCTTCACTGCTGCTTTAAAATAAAGCATACGTAGATATGGGGAATGAGACATCGCAGAGAACTCTTCTCAACAGCTGCTGTTTGAAATACAGCTTTCCACAAGACCCAGCAGCTAGGGATTCTGCTGAATGATGGAAATCCCTGGGTTTGATTTAGCAGTTTCAGCTGTTCTCCCAGACTACTTGGTATCTTGCAAACAGGAATAAGTCTTTTTGGTGCTAGCTTTGGAGCTTGTTCCTGTTCCTTCCCTGAAGCTGGAGATCTTTTTACACCTCAGGGAGAACTGGTGGTGTTACAATTCCCTCTCCTGGGTGCATGACTTCAGCTCCAGGTCTTTCCTGAACTGCAGTTGGAACAGAATTTATGAATACAGCCTAGAAGAATTACAGAAAACTCTTCAGACAACAGAGTACAAAGTAAAGCCGATAAAAAAAAAATCACAAAGTTTTGCAGCCATTTGAAATGTGTCCCTTAATCTCCTTATGAAGACAAATGTTCACTTTGGGAGGTTCTGATATTCTCTCCTTTCCAGAATCAGAAGTAAAAAGGCAATGAAAATGGGGAAAATACAAATACAAACTTATAATTAAGCTCCCTGTCCTGTCCTTCCTACCTACCTACACAACCACACACACCCACACGAAAAGAAACATCTTTCAGGTTCCTGGAAGAACTTTGAATTTTATGGAGGTGTTCTTCTCTTTTTAGGAAAAGGATAATTTTGGGGAATGGGTCTTTTATCTGAATTGTTGACTGTACTAAAGAATCATTTAGGATCCTGAATGTTCTCAAAAGGTTTGTGCTACTGAACTGTGGGGTTTGTGCAGGCTAACTGACCCAAAGCTGGAAGTTTTCAGTAGTCACATCATAGACATGTTGTTTGACGCAGACGCACAAATTAGGGAGTGCTGGGGAAAACCCTGGATTTCCTCATCCACATAACTGAAAGTCACATCTCATTGCAGGTATTGCGATAGGATTAACTGTAGATTTCAGGAGCCACACCTGGCAGAATAGTTTTGGGGAATGATTAAGAAAACATGTTGTCCCTTTCCTTTGCAGCTATTTTTGACAGTTCATCACAGTAATAGCACTATATATATATAATAGCACTATATTTCAGACTCCTATTTTTTTGACTCCAGGCTCAGGAGAAACAAGAAGGCAAGAAGCAGCTTACCAAAAAATGTTGTTAAAAATTCAACTGATAGTAATTTTCTTTCCTTTGTTATCTTGTTTTGTATGGCTGTATTCTTGGAATGTTTTAAACAAATGGGAAGCGTGACCACTTTACCTCTTGTCTTCAGAAATGTAGAGTACGCACAGGTTATATTATCTGGCTGGAGAACAGATGTGTCAGAACGCCCTGTGGTGTTAGGTGTAAAATCCGGGCTAAAAGAGGAAGCATGTGGGTCAGAACCGAGCTTATCAGCCCTCGAGAAAAGCTGGGAAGTGAGGGTAAGCCACCTGCAGTGGCCAGAGAGAGAAACAACTGAGGGAGCTGGGAGGGTTGCCCTTGTGGGCAACTGATTTTATTATTAAATAAAAGAATCGCATCTTTTCTATGAAAGGCATTCATAGCTGGTTTGTTTAAACCTTGAAATAAGGAAACTTGTGAAGTATTATGCCTGTCAGGCTAAAAAGAGAATTTGGAATACTGCTTGTATTAACCCTGAAGATGGTATTAGTTGAGTTTGATTTTCAGGCAAATTAAGATATATCCCCTTTCTGGGTCATATAAAGCAACATTTAAGTTATCACTTTATCCTTTTTTTTTACTTTCTAACTTTGTTGAAGAAACACTTATTCCAGTAGTCAAATAAAAAATAACCCAACAAAATATCTAGTAACAGTGACCCAGTCACTTAACCTCAAGCTGCCAATTTCTACATTCATTCTGTGTTCCACTGTTAATATAATTACTCCTGTTTGGAGCAGACAGTGATGAAATGATCTGACCTTTATGTATTATTACTTGATTAGTTTTTCCTTATTTGCTGGAAAAAAATAAAGTCAGTTGCTGAACATTCTTATTAATACTCATTTCAAGTCCTTTGCATGTCCTTCATGCTTTTCAAGAGAGTTGCTATATAAAAGTACTTCTCCCATCTTCTTCTAACTACAGCTGAGTTAATTTTCATTAAGAATTCTTGAGTTTTATGCCATTTTTAAAAATCAGTTAAATCTCTATGAGTACCTTCAGGCAAATGTATTTAGACTGAGGATCTGCATTTATTATCATTGTGACTACCTTGATCGCGTCTGTTGCCTCACTGGCTGAGCTGAAGGAGTTTGACTTGCTAGTTCTCCATGCATCAGACTTAAGATTCAAATAAAGGAGACTTGGCTGCTGTGATGCGAAGAGCTATAGAAATGGGGTTCATGATGCCGGTTTGACTCCTAAATTCCCTAAAAGAGAGCTGATTTCCTAGAATGACATTCACAACAGCCAACATGCTGCTTTCTCAGAGACCTTAACTCAGCCAGTGAGAAGGGACAAGATGATGTGTGAAACTCTGGCTAAGTCTATAAACACAGCTTATGCCTCCCTTAGCCTGCAAAAAGTGCCTTCAGATAGCCTGCACTCTTACATGGAAGTCTCTCTACTGTTTCTAAAATTGGGGTCTAATGCCTGAGCGCTGGCCTGCCAGGAGTAATGGGCAAACTTCCCGTAGTTCTAAGCCTTACCCAGACTGAGGGTTTAAACCCAGCATCTGCGACTGGGACTGATGGCCCTGGGAGTGCTGAAGTTGGGTCCTGGGCTATGGGCACAGAGCTACTGTGTATTTCACTCGAATGCTATTCCAGCCTTATCTTGATTTCTCTCTTTACTAATACAAAACACGATTTTATCCTCAACAAAACCATAATGAGGATTTACTAAAATATGGTAACATGGTGATATGCATAACTGTGTCTGAAAATATATGGCGAAAATTGGAAAGATGGAATTACCTTGAAAACTGCTAGTTGTATAAGCAGTTGTGCTGGACATTAATATGTATCTTTCTGGCAGCTGTTGTGCATTTTGACATAAATGTGCCATAATGCATTTGCTGCTATGGTGGCAACCTGTGATGCAAAATTACTATGAAAAAACTCAAAGTAAGAACCTTTCCATATTGTTATTTCCTTGCTTATGAGACATTTTGTACATCCCGAACCAAGGCATAGTATGTTTAAGATTTAACAGGTAACTACTGAAAGAGAAATACTTTCCGCCATCTAGAGGTTCAGCCCTCAAGTAAACAGAAGCAATTCTGTTCTTCCAGGCTCTGGAGGCTTCTATATCCTTTCCTTTGATCTATACGCAAATCTGAAAACTTGTGTGTATCTATCTATCTATATGTATATATTGACAATTTCATCTTGTGCGATTGTCCCAGAACTCTTCAAACTAAGCACAGCTGACTAACAGTGAATGCTTATTAACGTCAAGGGGAGTTCTGCGTCCTGAATGCAGTAACAAGTTATTATTTCATAAAACAAACTTATTCAGCTATAAAGTCAAACCAGGTTGCTCAGGGTTTGATCCAGCTGGGTCTTACTGACAACCAACGATGGAAGCTACAACCTCCCGGAGCATCCTGCCTCTCTCCTGGACTGTCCTCACAAGATAAAAAAAAATCCTTTCCTTACACCCAGTCTGAACCTCTTTCATTTAACTTTATGTCTATCATCTCTTGTCCTCCCACCTTGTATGTGGGAATGTCTCCATATTCTCCATAACCTCTTCAAAGGTCCTGGGAAGATGCCACCAAATACGTCTCTTTCCAGGCTGTACAGGCCCAAGTCCTAGAGCCTCTTCTCACACAGCAACCGCTCCAGCCCTCACCAGCGTGGCGGCTCTCCATTGACCATCCCTTGGTTTAACATCTTTCTTGTAATTGGGATGGACCCAGAACTGGATGCAGTACTTAGATGTGGTCTAACGAGTGCTAAGTAGAGCTAATTAGTTCCCTCAGCCTACTGGCTATACTCCCTTCATGCAGCCCTGGATGCAGATGCCTTCTTTGCTGAACAGAACTGTAACCCTCTGCTTCAAGTTGCACATGATATTTGCTCAAAGACTGCTTATTCATTTGGTTTGGTTCTGATCAGGCTGTCTGGAACATGCTTTATCTATTTTCTGTATATACTGATTTCTGTCGTCTTTTGAAGGGAATTGAGCAGTTACACTGGTGATAAACAGTAAACACAGCAAACCTGTGAAGGACCCAAAAGAAGTAAATCACATCAACACCATTATGTGAGAAATGACTCTTCGAAAGTTCAAACAGGAAAAAGCATGCAGCATTGCAGAAAGACCCCCTCTGCAGATCAAGACGACCCTTTCTAGAGATCATGGGAGGCACAGGAGTTTGCTCTTCAGTTTTCCACGCTTGTAGAGCTGTTCACTACCCAAACTGAACAAAGTATGATGATCTGAATGTACTAATATAGTTAAGCCTTCAGATAGTGAACTGTTTATAAGCCTCCAACGTAGCGTAGCTATAAACTTCTGGTATGTCAGACAGCGCATTTCTCTTGGATTTCCTTTCTAATGTAAGCTAGTGTTTCAGCAGAAGGCCTGGGAACAGCCCTAAAAGCTGCAAGAAAACAAACAGAAGCACCACATTGCTTCCAGGAAAAACGAAGTAAGCGTGGTAGAAAAGGATATTCGACAACATGGGCAGTGGAGCGTTAGTGCTGTGGGAGACGATTCATCCTCCAAACCCATCACAATCGTGCTGTCATGACAAAGTGAGGGATCAAACATTACATAGGGGTCTACTCTGTGCCACAAACATGATTTCATCATTCAGCATAAGCCAATGTGTCAAAAATGCACCAGAAGATAATGTCTATTTCTAGGTCTAGTTTCTTACATATAACCATAAAGGCAGGAAAGATAAGAGACAGAGTATGAGAGGGCAGTATCACATGAAATAGATGAAAAAAAAAATCTATGGCTTATTTAATTATCAGTTTCCCAAAAGGATGCAAAAATGAGTGGTTGAAGCTAAATTAAATTCTTTCTGGGCCAGGAATGTTTTCCAACAGGTTGGGATGTTGACAGGATAAGAGACAGACTTCTTAAGGAGAAATCTTGGGAAGAAGGTAGTGATTTTTGAGCAGTGGGCAAAGATGATATCCTACTTCTCTGCAAGATTTGTGACTTGTTTGGGAGACCAGACAAATGTAAGAGCCTTGAGTAAAATAGACTTTGGGTGTGGAAAAGCTAAAGAATTACATCCCTCCTGTCGAAGAACAATGAAACATTCTTTCCTCCCTTCTTGTTGGGACATAAAACCTGCAATCTGGTATCACACAAACCAAATCTTCATCACCAGTGTTAAATCAGTACGGTAGGTTAGGAACAGAGTCCTCCAAAATGAACTAATGGGCTTATTTTTTTGTGGCTCTCTCAACTGCTCTATAAAGCGTGCTTTAAAGTGTGCATTGGTTTTCAAAGCTATGGAATACATACAGCTACTTTTTCCCTATTATAAAGGTTTGACCACCTGCTCAGTAGGAAAAACATTTTAGAGAGAAAATTGCCATGTATTGCATGTGCATTTTTTTTTTTTTTTGAGTCTAGCTGCTTCTCAAACGTTTCCTTGTAGCTATAGAAATATACCATTTGCTTGCTTGCCCTGAAGCTTGAAGGTAGTTACCATGAATCATGTTATCCGTGTTCATTCTTGAAGTACAATCAGCACCTTCTGTTAATCATGTAAAGGTATTACGGTAAACCAGACAATTCACGTCACAGGAACTTAATAGATTTAGTCACAGCATGGTTCTTAATGAACTCTTTATATTCATGTAAGTGTCTAATACATTTCTATAGAAACTCTGTCATGGATGAAAATTAGCTGAACAGTCATTAATTGAGACAAAGCGAAGAGTCACCTTGTACCTCTGAAAGCAAATGCTTTGTAAGTTCCAATTACTGTAGCATGGATGTGAAAATCTGATGGAAACAGATTAAAACTTATGGTATATTAGGAAGAAAGTATGATTAGAACAGGGCAACGGTCATAAGGACTTTTACACCTACTTCTCCTGCTTGGTCAATGTATGACAAGCTCTTCAGCTTATTACCTGCAAAAATCAACATATGACAACATATCTGATGCCAAACAGGGGAGTCAGGAGAATGACGGCTTCAATTAATCCTTCCGTAAATGTCGCTATGGCAGCTCAGTACAGTATCAATGAACTACCAAAACAATGCAGTTTAATGAGCTGAGCAGATGAGGACTCAGTACTTAGGGGAAAGAGCAAGAATGGTTGACTTCAAGGCTTTGTGCGTTTTTACTAATTAATTGAGTAACGTATTTCATATTAGTTTAGCATACTTGAAGAAGTCACTACAGCTAGACAAGCTGCTCAAGCAGACAGTTTTTCACCGAATTCACAACAGTTCTGTTGTCTATATTTCAATTTTTTACCTGATGACTAGATTTACTCAGGCATACAAATCTGCCTGTTGACTTGATGGACAGCCTACAGCCATGACAAATTCTCATCTAATGCACTGAAGGGGTACAGAGGTATAAAAAAACCAACCAAACAACCAAACAAAAACCTTTATTCTTATTTAAGCACTGAAACTGGCATAGAAAATTTCACCCCACCAGTAGGTACCAGGATTTGGAATAGCTGCCTCTGCCTTCCTGGAAATACGGTTTCACGTTCCTGAGCAGAGACAACTGCCTCCACTACTCCTAGGTAAGACTGATTGAACAGAATGACACCTCTTACTAAACAAAGAAAAAAATCTACAAGACACAAGTTTAAAAGAAGCTAAAAGATTCACAAGTTGCTGCAACAGTAAGCATTTCAAGGCTCTGATTCTCAGAAAAAAAAAAAATACTAGAATAAAGCATTATTTCACCAGGCAGGAATGTTTTTCTCAAGCTGAGATATCAATCCCCTCATTTCTGCAATGCTGGATGAAATTACTGATCATTGTCCAAAAGACCATCTATGCAACAGTCTCTGGCAAAACAATAAAGACCTTGTGACAAAGAGCACTGTAGACGTGGTGTGAACGTGGCACAGGTATGAACTTGTGACATGGGAGAGCCCCTTTCAGACTGATTCCAAATAGGGACTGTTTTTTTCCATATTTTGCTTTCAGGTATGGGCTTTTGGCCATACCTGGGAATGGTTGCTTCCTTCCACTGTGAAGATGCGTCATTTTATGAACTGAAAATGTCTTGTCACTTTTTTGACCAGTTTTAGTCAAGCTGCCCCCCTAGCACATGGGGAGTTGCCAAAGAATCCATCCAGCATGCAACTTTCCTTTATTAAAAGCCAGAAAGTTCAAATCACACTTTCCCAGGGGCTGTGCAAGAGTTGGAAGGGAGCAGAAAGTTGCATGTTGGATCCTTCACAGCTAAGCAGAAATGCTGCAAGCCAGTGCAACGCAATTAATGCCCCTTGACATTGCCACTGGAAACTGTCACATCCACTCCCCTTTGAATTAACAGGATTTCAGGTGTTGACACTTCATGAGACACATTCTGGGCCTTTCAGAGCAGGTATTTTGGTGATGGTGTTTGCAGTGTTTAGCTTTTCCAGGGGACACTGCTTTGTTACAGGGTGGTAGAAACAGTTTGGAGTTGATTTGTTCTTTGACTATTTTGATATTGAGAAGATCTATGTCCTGTTTTCTCTGCCTCATCTGCACAGTTCCTACCACGTCCTCCCTGGAAGTACAAAGCAGCAACAGAAACTCCAGGAGCTGAAACTTGAGGCTGGTATCCTACACGCACAGTGACAAATATCCTTTCCTCCCAGCGCTGTTTGGCATGTTCTTAACAAATACAGCAGTTACATGCAAGTAGGAACTGTGTATGTATAGCAAACAACAGAAAAAAGTAAAGATGAAGAGGAAAACGATCCCTCTTCAGCAGCTTTGAATGACAACTGTTAACTCTAATATACCAGGGTGGTGGTGGGGAACACGACAGATGAATAAATTACTAATTACTTTGAATGGACAAATACCACTTTTTTTTTTTTGAGTGAAACAAACTGCTGATCAGGATGGAAATGCAAGCTTTTTAGCTTCTTTTAGCTAAATAGGTATTCCCCTATGGAAGCAAAGCATCTTAGATTTACATGAGATCCAGCATAAAACAGTGAGAGCAAAATGCCTGGGGTGCGTACTAATCTAACCTGATTTCATAAAATGTTCAAAGTTGTAACTGATTTCTCAGTTTCTTCTGGAAAAAGACTGTTAAATGAGGCAAGCAGTATACAGACATATTTTTTTTCTTCAAGCCTGCATGTCTAGTCCTCTTTTCAGCAGGAGAACTGGAATCAAATGCCATGCGTTTCACACCTGTAACTATGGGACTTTTACATAACCTAATCTAATTTTGATAGCTGGATAGGGAAGGTCCTTATGTATATCTACATCATTTTTTCTTCTACAGGAAAGATTGTTTTGTAGAAGCTGCACATTCTTTACTTTTTGCCGCTTTTACTCAATGCTGATAGCTTGCTGAGTGAGGCATCTAACTCTGTAAATCATCTGACATAAAAAAATAAACCAAAACAAAAAACAAATCTGTCCATGTGCCACCGCATTTAAGGCAACCTCAACGTTTCTGAAAACAGCTGCTGAGTGCGTAAAGGGCAAAACAGCGCAAGCAGAACCCACAACCTCAAACCTGTAGTTGGCATTTTGATCAAAGCAGCAAGTGCGTCTGGAGTGCTAATCCAGGCACGCGAATGCTATGCCATCAACGCAAGCAACTTTTCCTGACAACCCCGACGTGCTCGGCTGTTTTGCAGTATTTGCTCTCTCTCGCGGGTAGCAGCCCCCTCTCCGGGCAGGCCCCGGCCCAGGCAGCGCCGGCTGCCGCTGCAGACGGCCCCCGCGGAGCTTGCGCTCCCGGCGGCGACGAGCTCGCCCGGCGGGGCCCC